>PGCI01000252.1:0-137217 GCA_002873125.1 Puccinia coronata f. sp. avenae | reverse complement strand
AACAAATGGATTTAAAAAGAATGATGGTTGAATTACAAGCTCAAGTAGCTTTAATATCTGACCAAAACAACAAGAATGTTAATGGAAGTTTAGTATTAAAACATCTGTTAGATATAAAATTTGAATTAACAGATTTAATTAAAGAAATACCTTCCAGAACTGCTCCTGTTAATAACACTACGCCCAAATATAACAATCCTTACATGGAAACAATACTTGAAGATAAGGTAGAGGATAAGGACAACTATCCTCATAACAATCAATCTAATTATAAATACAACAATAGTTCACCAATGCCCCCTAATAACAATTACCCTCCTAATAATTCACCTAATTATAATAACCTTAATAATGGGAGTCAATGGAGTCATGCTCCTTCACGCAACAATGTGAACAACAATGGTAATAACAACTTCATAGATCCCTCTCTTCTGAATAAATTGTTACCACCAATTAAAGAATGGACTAAATTTTCTGGAGAAGGAGACTATGACCATATTAATTTCATCAAATATATTGATCACATACTAACAATATATAGAGCTCCTGATGATGCCATCCTTACTAGGTTGCCTAGGTTATTTGAAGGAGTAGCCTTTGATTGGTTCATTGGTAAACAAGCTACCATGAGGCAACAATCTTGGCCAGCTTGGAAAGAACTGATCAAACAACAATTTGGCACTAGACTATGGGAAAAGAAAATGCGCAGAGCTTTTGAAAATGACTACTTTGATCCTATCAAGCATAATCCTCATCAATGGTGCTTGAACCAGAAGAAAAGGATTGAATGTATCTACCCTAAATTAAATCAAGAACAAATAAATGATTTAATACTTAACCAAACTAAAGGCCTAGAACATAATGTCAGATGTAGAATCAATGACATGGATTGTGATTTATCAACACTTATAGGTGTTATGGAAGAAGTAGTAGAAATGACAGGAATTAATAAAAAACATATTCCTTCTGAAAAAAAGGATTACACTCCTAGAACAGACCCTTCTAAGAAGTTAGAACCTAAAGCTGCTGAACCCATTAGAAAAGAAAAGACTCCTACGTGTTGGAATTGTGGAGAAACTGGCCACAGAAGCACTGAATGTACCAAACCTAGGAGGAAAATCAATAATGGTGAATGCAAGCCCTGATTCAGATTCTGAAAGTACCTTTGATATCATACGCCAAGAACCCTCTAGTACATATTATGGTCAAAATGATGATGACTCTGAATCTGATAACCATGCTGTTGTAGTAATAAATGCTAATATTGGCAATGACTTCAGCATCAATGCTATTCATGGTGAATCTAGCTTACCCCAGAAATGGGAAGATAATATGGATATTGGCCATATATCTGATGCCAAGCTATTAACTAACAAACCCGAAGAAGGAAGGTGTTACACCCTAGGTAAAACCAGTTATACTAAGGTATTTCAAAAACTCAGCTGTTAAGACTCTATTTAGATATAGGAGCCTTTTGTCTTGTACAAGTGCCACCTTTTTGCAACAAATATACCCTGATTGGCGCAAAAATTTGTTACCTGTTCCAAAGGCTACATTTTAGCAGTTGTAACTCTACCATGAAAACCTATTGGTGTCATCAATTTACCTTTAATATTCCCCCACACTAAGGGATCCCTCAGATTAAGTGTAGAATTTGTAATACTTTCTGATGCCATTTGTGACTACCTTATACTAGGTAATGATACCTTCTGCATGTATGGAATTGACATTTTCCCAGTCCAAAGATAGATATTTTACCATTGGAGGAGATTGGAAAAGGAAATACCAAATTTGCAACATCCATTCTGAGATTATTGCACCCATTTCTCAGGAACCTGACCCCAAGGAATTAGAAGATTTTAATCAAGAATATATGTCCCAAGCTGCTATAAGTGACATACTAACCAAGGCTCAAGTATTAGATATTCTTAAAGTATGCCATAAGAATAAAGAAGCCTTCTGTACCACTGAAGAGCCTATTGGCAATGTTACAGGACATGATATTAAATTAGAATTAACTTGTGAACCTCCTTACCCACCTGCTCTAAGAAAAGCAGCCTACCCTTCTAGCCCTAAATCTAGGATAGCCTTAGAAACACACATTAAAGAGCTTATAGATTTACGTGTACTTAGAAAAGTGGGCCATAATGAACAAGTAGAAATAACTACCCCAGTTATTATTGCCTGGCATAATGATAAGTCTAGGATGGTTGGAGATTTTAGAGCTCTAAATAATTACACTAAAGCTGATAATTATCCCATTCCAAGAATTGACCACTCTCTTCATAACTTATCAAAAGCTAAGTACATAACCTGCATGGATGTTCTCAAAGGGTTTCACCAGATACCTATAGAACTTAATAGCCGCCAATTTATGAGAATTATCTGCCATCTTGGTGTTTTTGAATACCTCAGAATGCCCTTTGGAATTAAGAATGCACCTTCTCATTTCCAAAGAATGATGGACTCTATTTTTGGATCTTTTATCCGCCAGTGCTGGATGATGATTTATATTGATGATATAATCATTTATTCAGATGACTGGGAAACACATATAGAAAAGATACAAATAGTATTAGAAACTTCTATTAAAGCTGGTCTAAAAATGTCTATTAAAAAGTGCAACTTTGGATATGGTGAACTTAAAGCTTTAGGACATATTGTTTCTGGACTATCCCTAGCCATTGACCAAAACAAAGTAGCAGCTGTAATGCTCAAACCTATGCCTCAGAATATCACTGAAATGCAATCTTTTCTTGGATTTTGTGGATATTATAGGAAACATATTGAGAAATTTGCTATTTTAGCCAAGTCATTATATGAGTTATGTAGTAAAGAAACCATTTATGAAATGACTCACCCTAGAGTACTGGATTATGAACAATTGAAGCTAGCCCTTACTACTGCTCCTGTGCTAGCTCAACCAGTTTATAACTTACCATTTATTCTGTACATAGATGCTTGTTTAGATGGCTTAGGTGCTGCCTTACATCAAGAATTCCTTGTTGAAGATAAATTGGTAGAAAAACCAGTTCTGTTTATTTCAAGACAAATTAAACCAACAGAAAAAAGGTATGGAGCCAGTCAGATGGAATGTCTAGCTCTTGTATGGTCCTTAGAAAAGTTACATTATTATCTTGAAGGTAGTAGAATTGTTGTAGTCACTGATTGCACAGCAGTTAAAACCCTTATGAATATGCAGACTCCCAATAGGCATATGTTAAGATGGCAAATTGCTATTCAACAATACAGAGGACATATGACTATTGTTCATAAAGCTGGCAAAAAGCATAGTAATGCTGATGGCTTGAGCAGATGGGCTTTACCAAATACTCCAGATAACCCTGCCTGGGATCCTGAAGATGAAGATATATTCCCAATTTTAGGAATACATGTCTGTGATTTGGATGAAGCCTACTACAGCCTTATAAAAGATAGTTACCAGTCTGATCCTGAATTTGTCAAACTACTAGATATACTTAGCAATGAAAATAGTTCCCATGAATTAATTGCTAGTCTACCTCCCTGGTTATCCAAACCTTACTCTTCTGGTAAGTTCTCTCTATTAGATGGAATATTGTACTTTAAAGAAAGGCATTCCAGTGTAATAGTCCTATGTGATCAACTTCAGATTGAAACCCTTATGAAAGAATGCCATGATAATGTTGGTGCTGGACATTTTTCTGAAAAAAGAACTATTGAAAGAGTCAGAACTACAGCTTGGTGGAATAATTGGACTAATGAAGTAGCTACTTATATTAAATCCTGTGAAACTTGCCAGAAATCAAATAAGCAAACAGGTAAGAGATATGGGCTACTTCAAACCATCCAAGAACCCACCAAAAGATGGGAAATTATAAACATGGATTTTGTTACAGGTTTACCTCCTGGAGGGTCTTATTCCTTCAACTCTGTACTAGTGGTTGTAGACAGATATTCAAAAAGGGCCAGATTTATTCCTAACCATAAAGATGATACAGCTATGGAAGTGGCTTTACTATTTTGGAATAGGATTATGGCTGACGTAGGAATACCCAAAATAATCATTAGTGATAGAGATCCCAAATTTACTTCTGAATTTTGGAGAAATTTACATGACATGTTAGGCACTAAATTAGCTTTCTCTACTGCTTACCATCCCCAAACTGACGGATTGGCTGAAAGAATGATCCAAACTCTAGAAGATATGCTCAGAAGATTTTGTTCCTTTGGCTTAGAATTCAAAAACAGTGATGGTTATACTCATGATTGGGTTAGCTTACTCCCTGCATTAGAAATAGCTTATAACAGCAGTAAACATTCTTCATCCAAAGAAATCCCTTATATTTTGGAAAGAGGATGGATACCCAGAATGCCTAAAGATCATATTAATAACAAATTACCTCATGTACATCCCACTTCTCTAGACTTTAAAAGGATGCTTGACATTACACATGAACATGCTAAGAAATGTGTTCAAGATGCAGCTGAATATAATAAGTTAAGATGGGACAAAAGTCATAAAGAACCATCCTTCCAAATTGGGGACAAAGTCCTATTGTCCACTGTGAATTTTAATAATTTGGGAGGTAACAGGAAACTTAAACCTTCCTTTGTTGGACCTTTTACCATTAAGCAATTACATGGAAAAAATGCTGTGGAAGTAATTTTAACAGATGAATTTTCCAGAAAACACCCTGTTTTTCCAGTTAGCTTAATCAAGCCTTACAATAGTAGAGGCACAGATACCCCTGCAGTAACACCTGTACCTGTACCTATAATTGAACCTCTAGACACCTCTAACTTTAAAGTACATAAGATATTAAAGGATAAGAAAGAAAGGATCAATGGGAAAGATATTAGACTCTACTTAGTAAGGTATAGAGGACAATCAGCAGACAAAGATGAATGGATTCCTGAAGATAACATACCAGATGGTCCCATACATCTACGAAATTATAGAGCCTCCAAGAGAAATTAAGAATTTTTTTTTCACTACAGACAAATAGAGTCAATTTTGTTTTCTAAAGTCTCATTTTAAAGGGAGGGAATGTCAGCTTGCTACTATGTCAGAGCCAACCTGACAAAAGTAACATAAAAAGAGACATTATTACCACAATATTAAAGACCCATTTATATGACTAATAATGTACAAAAAACTCAGTTTACTTATTTTTATCCAATAAGCTTAGCAAAGTCCTGGCACCATAAAAATAAGTAATAAATTAAAATAATAACTACTTTTTACAAAAATACTAAATAACTTCTAAACCTTGAGGATAACTTAGAATATTATGTCATATTCTGAATCCTCATGCAAATTAATGTAGGGTCCCTCACTGGAAGTACCCCTAAATTCCTACTCCTTCACCTTGAACCAATCACCCGTAAGAATTGGCCACAAACATATGTCACACGGACATTACACACGTATGTACTTGTTATATATACATACTATATGTGAAATGACCAATTATGGACTTATAATTGAGGTGTTGTGTATAGTTTGGGAGTTAGGCCCAATTGGGGTTTAATCCTCCAACCCCGCGCGTGGATTATATAATCCAATTGGAAATTGGCCAAATGCGTGGAAATAGCTAATCCCCTAGTTACCACACGTGTACAAGTGTAACTAGGGTACTAGTAGATTCTACGTGGTTTATTTACAAGGTTTCATTAATAAAAACCTTGAATACATAAGAGTAACATAGCCAGCGTGGCCTTTAATGATTGGCTTTAGCCATTTGTGGCCAATTTGCGTCATTTGTGGCCCATTTCAGATACATTCACACGTCAGTGTTGCTATGTACCTTAGTTACAATGACTAAATAATTTATTAAGGTCATGGAAAGTACTTGTGACGCAGAATTAATGACCAGCAGTGTCATTGGGATGAGCCTTGTTAGTGCCAATCTCCCAAATTGGCCACATTGCGCTGGAAACCAGTTACTACACGCACACAGGCAGAAAGGTCCTCCACTATGAGTGAAATTAGTATATATAGAGCCCTCTTTCCACGCCAAAAGTTGTTCCCCATCATCAATTATTATTACAGTCAATCAGTTACGCCGTGTCCTGTCCTTATTTCAGTTACTCTGCCCTGTTTGCCTGTTTTATCCTTGGTGTTCTTATCAAATCAACCATCCTACGTGACCAGCTCCTGCGCAGAAACCATCCAATCTACCCAGCAGCTCTACTTCACCCCCCTACGTGGCTTTTTGGCTTAAAAGAAGCAATAGTGAGTACTTCTTTTATCCTTCTGTCCCCATTCTGGTTCCTTAATTGGAAAAGCACTTTGGTACCACCTTCTGTTACGCAGAAACCCATTGTTTGCTTAATCAGATACCACCCTGCTTAGCAGATCTCTGATTTAGAGGGCACCTACAAACACCCCTGCGCCAGCAGGCCCCTCTATAAAAAAGAATTATATTCTTTTTATTTCTTTCTTTACTACTTTTCTACGTGAAAATACCCCACTCTACCCATCCTTTGCACTCTTATCACCTTGTGTAGCTAAAAGGTACTAGCCCTTGGCATCACAGAGGCTGACAAGGGGTGTTTTGGGGTGCCCTCTAATAATCAAGACCTGTAAACAGGGTGGTTTTGACTTGTAACCTGATCTTCTGGGGCCTGCAAGCAGGGGTGTTTATTGTGCCCAGGATATATGGTGGGGAGGAATTGGCAACAAGAAAGATACTCACTATTTCTTGTTACAGAAATCCTCCAAGGTGGGTGACAGGGTAACAGAAGTGGCTGGTGATGATTGTGAGTGTTCTGTTGAAGCTGGAAGAGGGCTAAATAATATACTGAATGTTCACAAGGTTGGACACAAGGCTATAAGCTAGTGGACAATGCTGAGTGATAAGTTTCAGTGGTAATGATAAAGCTGGGGAATCCTCAAAAGGGGGGACTCAAGGGTCTTTAAATATTCTTTAAGAGACCCTTGGGGACGAAATCTGAAAGCTTGAATATAGCAGGGGACTGATCTTGGATCAACAAATCTATTGAGTTGATCATTTGGTAGATCTTCCCTGGGCCAGATCAGTAGGAGATCCGTGTGAGTAATGGATCTTTATTGATGATCACATTTGTATGGCACTTTCCCAGAGCTAGTAGATCTTATGATGTCATTAGTATTTTCGTCTCTGGGGCCTGTTACATGTGTTAAAGGTTTTGTACATGTGTGACAGGTCTTTTGTAGTGATTTTATTTATTTGTTATACGTGTTTTTGTTATATTGTATAAGTCCTAGAAGGAGTTATATTTGAGGGGTCATTTTGGTGAGTGACCCTAGGTTAATTTTAGTGTAGAATCCATTTCTGAACTCCTTTTTACAATATTGTTATTAGTTTAGTAGTTATTAATTATTTTGTTATATGTTTTGTTACTTTTGTTACTATGAATTATTTTGTCATATATCTTTTGTTACTTTTGTTACTATGTTGGCTTTTCTCTTACATAGTGGCAAGCTGACAATCCCCCATAGTATATTAACACTGGTCACTCCTCATTATAAGTCCCCCAATATTGAGGTTTTAAGGAATCATCATCAACAATAACAACATCATCATTTACCCATAACAACTCATCTTGACCCATCCTTGGTAGTAGCGTCAGCTCCCAAAACTCATTTTGCACTACAAACCATCATCATTATCATCTTCATCCATCCTTGGTTGTAGCGTCAGCTCCCAGACATCACCATCATCATCATCATCCATCCCTGGTAGTAGCGTCAGCTCCCAGAACTCATTACCTTCATCATCATCCATCCTTGGTAGTAGCGTCAGCTCCCAGAACTCATTACCTTCATCATCATCCATCCTTGGTAGTAGCATCAGCTCCCAGCCCTTGTCATCTTAACACATCATCTTCATATACATACACCCTTGACATCCACCCTTATCATCATCACCTACTAGTCGTATTGACACTCATAACCTGTAACACTCATCCATTACCCTTCTACACATAGTAACAACATCATCAGTCATAGTCAAAATCATCATCCATAGTCAACATCATCAGTCATAGTCAACATCATCTAGTATCATCAACAACATCCATAATCAACCATATACATACCTTACATTCCGCAGTCATCTGAACCAGATGAGTCCTATCACTATAAGTAAACTGCCAAGCAATCTTGGTGGTCTTGTTGTTCTGATAGTATAGAAGGGCAGAGCTTGAACCTCCTTATTCCCCTTTTCCATTCAGCAAAAGGTATTAACTTACTCTTTTGAGTCTTACACCGGCACCGTGCTTGCCCACCCAGATCAATGTCTTGTGTCCTCCTCCTCCCCCACCCATCTCAGCTCTGACCACCCGGACAAGGACCAAGACGATGACCCGGGCATCAAGGACTGGCTCAAGCTCCTTCCTCTGAAGCCTCCACTCCCAACTGTTTCTTTAGCCGCTTGAAAGCATTATTGACCTGAACAAACTAGCACAGAATTTGGCAAGCAACATCACCAAGCTGTGGACGACGTACCATCTTTCCCCATCCAACGCCTCCAGGCTAGGTGCCGTCATCCCAACTGGCACGCACCAGGACATGCTTGCCAGTGTGCGCACGTGTCCCAGCTTTGTCATCCCCATTTCCAAATCGTCACAACCTAAGGAACCCACTCCTGCAACCATCCCCTTTGAAATGCAGTATCTTGTGTGTGTGGTTAGTCCTGCACCGGAGTTGTGTGATGTTTCCACAAGCTTGAATGAAACTTGATGGTTATCTCTCTTTCTGTTTGTGCTTGATTGGATGTAGCAATGTGATTTTGTGAAGCAACCAGCTTGCGACCTGCGCCTATCCAATTTCCTGAATCAAGCAACCACTGGCTCTCCTACGATCCCAGCCATGATAGTGATGTACACACCACTTGCGGAATACAAGCTGCGCCAGTTGTTTGCCCAGCCAAAGCTCATCCTGACCCACTACACGGACCTGGCCAATAGCCATGGGCTGGTGCTGATGCACGGCAACATTACGCCCCCCGAGGCACCCCCAAAATCTCCACCACCAAAGCTCACATCATGATTCTGAGGTGGGTGTATCTCTCTCTCTCTCTCTCTTCTGCGGAGGTTGTCCTGCACCCCTTGTCAACCAGGCCGCCACAGAAGGAGCATCTTGAGAGCCCCCTTGCCTCCTCCGCCGACCCTCTTCACCATCCTCTTCACCAGCATGCCGACAAGCTCTCTGTGCATCTCCACGTCAGGGAAAGCATGTATGCCCAGGTCCTCTCCCTTGACAAAGCCGCGCCCCTTGACGATGACAACGACAACAGCAAGGAGTCCAAGGAAATCATGGACCGCAAACTCGCCATTGAGGGCCGCAGCATGACCTCCCAATCAAGCAGCTACAGTAGCTGCTCGCCCAGAAATCAGCTACAGTAGCTGGTTGCCCAGGAAGAAGATACAGTAGCTGGTTTCCCAGGAAGCAGCTACAGTAGCTGCTCGCCCAGCAAGCAGCTACATTAGCTGCTTGCCCAGCAAGCAGCTACAGTAGCTGCTCGCCCAGCAAGCTGCTACAGTAGCTGCTCGCCCAGCAAGAAGCTACAGTAGCTGCTTGCTGAGCATGTAGCTATTGCAGCTGCTTGTCAAGAAAGCAGCTATTGCAGCTGCTTGTCAAGAAAGCAGCTATTGCAGCTGCTTGTCAAGAAAGCCGCTACAGTAGCATCCTGCCAAGCGAGCAGCTACTGTAGCTACTGGCCCCAAGGGATCATTGCCAAGCACAGGCGGGTACCCGTAAGGGTATGCAGGTACCTGGTTTTTTACTCACCAAAACATGACACCTGGCACCACCTAGCGGGTGTCAAGGGTACCTGTCAAAGGCTGCCGTTCACCTAGCAAGGGGTACCCTACGGCCATCTTTAACTGACCACAGTTGAAGGTCATTTTGTACCTATTGTAGCATGTCATTATTACCATTGACAACTAACTGGGGTGGTATCTGTGGTCTTGGCCTTGGCTTGATTCTCCCCTGAATGGAGGTTCATGCCCAAAGCATTGCCCATCTCCAGGGCTGCCCCTGAAGTGGCTCTGCAAAAGCGCCAAGCCTTCAGGGGTGTGCAGACCTGTCAGCCTCTGTGATGCCAAGGTCTAGTACCTTTTAGCTACACAAGGTGATAAGAGTGCAAAATAAGGGTAAAGTGGGGTATTTTCAGATAGGAAAAAAGTAAAGAAAGAAATAAAAAGAATATAATTCTTTTTTATAGAGGGGCCTGCTGGCGCAGGGGTGTTTGTAGGTGCCCTCTAAATCAGAGATCTGCAAAGCAGGGTGGTATCTGATTAAGCAAACAATGAGTTTCTGTGTAACAGAAGGTGGTACCAAAGTGCTTTCCAATTAAGGAACCAGAATGGGGACAGAAGGATAAAAGAAGTACTCACTATTGCTTCTTTTAAGCCAAAAAGCCACGTAGGGGTGTGAAGTAGAGCTGCTGGGTAGATTGGTAGGTTTCTGCGCAGGAGCTGGACACTTTGAAGGGTTGGTTGAAGAAGGAACACCAAGAATAAAACAGGCAAAACAGGGCAGAGTAACTGAAATAGGACAGGACACGGCGTAACTGATTGACTGTAATATATAATGATGATTATTAACAACTTTTGGCGTGGAAAGAGGGCTCTATATATACTAATTTCACTCATAGTAGAGGACCTTCTCTGCCTGTGTGCTTTTAGTTGCTGAATTCCAGCGCAATGTGGCCAATTTGGGAGATTGGCACTAACAAGGCTCATCCCAATGGCACTTGCTGGTCATTATTTCAGCGTCACAAGTGCTTTCCATGACCTTAATAACCTATTTAGTCATTGTAACCAAGGTACATAGTAACACTGACGTGTGATTGTATCTGAAATGGGCCACAGATGACGGAAATGGGCCACAAATGGCTATGGCCAATCTTTAAAGGCCACGCTGGCTGTGTTAATCTTAGGTATTCAAGGTTTTTATTACTTAAACCTTGCAAATCTGTCATGTAGAATCTACCTGTACACTGGTTATGCTTGTACATACCTGGTAACTAGGTAATTGCCTATTTCCACGCATTGGGCCAATTTCCAATTGGATTATATAATCCACGCGCGGGGTTGGAGGTTTAAACCTCAATTGGGCCTAACTCTCAAACTATACACAACACCTCAATTAAAAGTCCATAATTGGTCCTTTCACATACAGTATGCATATATATCAAGTGCATACATGTGTAATGTGCATCTGTGACATGTGGGTGTGGCCAGTTCTTGCAAGTAATTGGTTCAAGGTGAAGAAGTAGGAATTTGGGGGTACTTCCAGTGAGGGACCCTACATTATTTTACATGAGGATTCAGAATATGACATAATATTCTAAGTTATCCTCAAGGTTTAGAAGTTATTCACACTTTCTGTAAAAAGTGGTTATTTATTTTAGTTCTAACTTAATTTTAAGGGTCCAGAACTTTGTGAAGGTTTTTGGGTAAAAATAAGGTTACTAGTTATTATTCTTACTTTTATGTGTTACTATGGTTACCTTATGATTATTCCTTATTATTATAGTTATTTCATGTCTATTTGGTATCAATTATTAGCATATGTACTATTCTCAGGGTTTTTACATATGGTAATAATGTTGTTTTTATTTTTCATGTATTTTCATTAATTTCTATATTACTAGTGTTGCTTTGTCAGGTTGTCTCTGACTCAGTAGCAAGCTGACAAGACCCGTAAGATCACACTTGCTCCTGGGGACCAGTGCAATCTGAGGCAGCATTTGTATTGGAAAAAGACATTTGATTCTCACTGTCTACAAAAGTCACTGTGGCAGAATTGAAGTTCAAGAAAAAGATTGCAACCTAAGCATTTGTCAGGAAGGGTCATTACCACTGTCCTGGCCACCCAGCTTATATACCCCGTTGACAATCTTTCTTCTCCTGTTGGCAGCTTGCCAAGGCCAGGAAAGGTGTTTTTGAACTAATCCTCTCTCTGGGTTGGATCACAGACATGTATGATTTTGTTGTTTTTTTCAACCCTGTGATGGAAAGGACATACCAATGATTATAACCGGACATTTTTTCAAAAAATAACAGTAGAGTCTTGATCTGGTTTTTGCCTATGCACAGGGTCAAAGATGGCCAATGAATTTATTCCTGGTAGATAGTTGAAGATGTTTATTGCAGATAGTGAATGGAGCCTTGCAGAGTGAGGTGGAGAATAGGATGGATTGAATTAAATTTGTGGAACAGGAAGGAGTCACATTTGGTTTTCCACCAAGCTCTCCCTAAGTGAAAATTTGAACTCATGCAATCAACCCTGCAAATTTAAAATCAAGATGTTTGAGAGTTTGAGGTTTTGAGAAATGAGTTTTGCAAATGATCATCAAGACAAACCCTCATGGTGGGGGGCGGCGCAGCCGCCCTATCCTCTAGTTTTATCATAAATTTAAGCAAGAATTCTGGCGCGAGAGAAAAATTTAAAGCGCGTGAGAACCAATAAATCTTATTGTGAACCCCCCTATTACAGTTTACTTGGAAATAGACATCACAACACACCAATGTGAAATCCTGAGCTTTTGCCCAAAGGTAGAAAAAGTTCCCAAAAGAATGAATATATATGAAAATTAACGTAAATCACAATGCATGATGGCTTAAAAAACATTTGAGGTATTTGAACTTTGACAACTGCTTGATTAATTTTATCATCAAAAAATTGAACAAGGGTTCAGAAAGCAGGGCATCTGAAAGAGGTAATGAAAATTTGAAAATCCAAAATTTTTTATGTATCTGATCTTTTTTTCCAACAATTTCCTGGTCTTGTGAACCGGAAAAATCAAAAACACCACTGAGATTCTGAAAAATCACAATTTCAACCGGTTTTTGGATATGTCCTGCAAGTTTACTCTTCAATATTTTGAAAAATTTAAAAATCTCATCAAATTATTCAGATGCCCTGCTTCCTGACCCACTTTTCACTTTTTTGATGAAAAAATTAATCAAGCAGTTGTCAACATTCAAATACTTCAAATGTTTTTTTAAGCCATCATGCATTGAAATTTTGGTTAATTTTCATTTATGTTGGAAGACTTCCCTTTGACTCTGTAGCATCCTACAGAGTCGGATTTACAGGTTCAAAAGCCAGAATTGATTTACAAGACTTTTTCAAGTCACCTACAATTTTCTCACCAAGAACCACATCAACCACGTCATTGCATCACTCGCATCACCATCAAAAAGCACCAAAATAACAAGCCATGGCTCCCACTTCACCATGCCAAACCACTGCTCAAACCCAGTCCACTCAGGACTCAACTCAATCCACTGTGCCTGCTCCAACCCAGAACCAACCTCTGTCAGCCTTAGAGACAACACTTTTGCCCAAAAGGCTTCAACAGTGCCTTACTCAGATTCTCCGTAATCCAAGCTTCAATTTCATATATTACATGTGTCATAGTTGTGTTGTATTACACCACAGAAGAGTGGAATGATATTCTAAGTTCTATTTATTTTCTAAGTTCAACTCATATTGAATATATTCATTTTGATCTTCAGAGTTAATCTTCCACATGGAAGCCAGAAGAAAAACATCAGATCTTTCAACCTGAACTTCTCCCTCACCAGAGCTAATAGCCTCAGTACTCAACTCTACTCAACTCATTCTCAAGTCCCCCCATTCCTCACTACTCAGTGGTCACTGGGGTCACTTATAGTTGACTAGACTTCTTCACTCTTCACTACTACTCTCCAAAGTAGCTTTCTGATCAATTGATCCCAGTATTCCTCTCTCTTTCAATCATCATCAGAGGCACTTCTATTTAGAAGTTATCTTCATATTATCTTTGCTTTTCTGTGGGCTTTTGAGCTATTAAACCCACATAGGTTTTCCTTTAAAGAACCTTGGCTAGTTTCCTTTAGCCTAAAAAATTGGACTGCTGAAGAGCAGCTCACCCTTTCTGTTTCTTAAGAAAGGAGGCGTCAGAGTTTACTCCGCTACTGCCTCTCCTTTATTGGATTGAGCCTTTTATTCCTCCCTTTTTAGGTCAGAGAAGCAAGGTTAAACTTTGATTATCATCATCTTCATACTCATCAGCTTATTAAAGCTTATTCATTCTCTCCTTAAGTCCTCTCTTTATCCTCTGTTGTCTTTCCTTTATCCCGTGCAATCATATTGAGTTTCCCCCCACCTTGTGTCCTGCTGTCACCGTAGAGACCCAGGCTCACAATTGGGGGCCTCATTGGGAAATTTCATACTTTAGACCTCTCCTCTTTCGCAGGATTGAGCTACTAGATTTTTGATCTTCACCTCATTCTGCCTCCGCTCACGGATACGCAAGGCCTCATCATCATTCTTACTTGGATAAACATAAAATCCTAAAAAAAAAGTAAATCATGATAAAAATCCTTGAAAAAAAAACCCCCACAACACAAGGTTTTTATCTCTTCAAACTCTGTCTCTTTCAGACCTAGAGCAAAGCTAACAATCGACGGATTTACACTCTGCTCTTGATTATACTTCCATACCAGACTTGATTCTGCGCACACTCCCCTAGTGAAGCAGACCGACACTCTCTTCCTTCCCCCCGTCCAATCATTCCAACAAGATTCCCCCAGAACTAGATTCCAACCTAGTTGCCAATCAACCTATTGCACAAGCTCATGCCAGCAACCTAATCAACTGGGACAACTGGAATCCCAAAGCCACTTGCCTGGATCCTCACCCTGCCCGTACTGTAAAAGACTCAGTGATCATCCCAAAAATGTCGATCATCCTCCTCCTACTCGCAGGAGCTGCAGGATAAACAAGGCAAAGAAGTCCCTCTCTTCAGGTTAATACTTTTGAATCTTTGCTCCTCTGTTAGATTACATTCTCCAGCTGAAAAAAGCTTTAATCCCCCGTTGTTGGAACTCTCCAAAAAAGTAGATAAATTTGGTACCACTACCTTAGCCACCGACTCACTTGACTTCCTAGCTTATGGTGACCTGAAACCATTGCGGCCTTTTCCATCATTCAACAATCAGATCAACTCTCTTACTTCTAGAAGATCTTGGGGAAACCCTTGAAAAAAAATCCAGCATCCTTCTTGCCTAGGAATCTTGGATCATATCAACATGGTACCTGATTTCCTTGATCTACCACTTGATGAAAGTCAAGAACTCACAGATTGCCGCAATAGCCATCAATTGATACTCTCACTGTTACTTCTACTTTAAGACTTGGTACACTATGTTCATCGAGTTTGTGGTCACCTTAACCACTCAGGTTGCTTAAGATTACTCTCCACAAAGTCATCAAATACAAGGGTCCAAACTTGCTCCGATACTTCAAACTAGTTGTAAACCACCCAATAGTTGAATGAAGACATTCTGATCTTCCCACCACCAACAACTGGACCCTGGTAGCAACTTCAGTCGTTCCACCACCTGCAAACCCCGTCCATACAGACCAATCTCTGCCTCCAATTCTCCCAAATCCTACATCGCAACACGGCCATTCCTCCAAAACTATGACCAATCAATTTGCCAATCCCTTCTTCAGCTGGCGGCTACCAAACCTCTGCTACCTATGGAATTGCGTGAACTCCTAGTTGATGGTCATCTCAAACCATCCGGGTTGTTTTGCACTCATTGGACCGAACCAAGTTGTTTTTGCTGCCATAAACAGGGAATTGCTTGTTGGTATTATCCAAAGAAGACCAGCTAAGTTCTGATAGCACAGTCTTTCACAAAACAACATCACTATTCTCTTGGCTCAAACCCCTTGTCTACCCGTCACCACCCTCTCTATTAACTGAACGAATAGTGCTCTACATCACCGTTTCCCACAGTAGGAACGAGAAGGATCTATTCCTAGAAGGACTACCAAGAGCAACCTACCTTGAGGAAAGAGAGAAGCTCCCAGACAGCCTCTCTAATCAGCAGATTGCGTTGGTCTACTCCAGTATCTTTGATAATGACAAAAAACAAATCCCTGATGACTTGCCTAGAATTCTTGAACTCGGCCCACTTATGTAACAGATCAGCCAAGAAAGAGCAGCTTTCTGAATCAAGCCACTAAAAGCAAACAAGCCGCCGCCGCCGCCACAGACCAGCAGCAAATCGAGTCATCATGCGCTCAGTATAGGGTGGGACAAAGCAGTTGCCACTGCCCCAGCTAGAGAGCAACAGCGCTCCAATTCTGTACAAGAGAAGCCACCAGAGCTCCAAAGGTTGCCATCAACTGTTTGTCAAGCAAAAGCTGCTCTCTGAATCATCTTTCAAGCAACAACGCATTGCTCTATACCAGTATACAGTGAGCTCCTTTCTGACTAGCTATGACCATTGCAGAGAGAGATTGCTTGGTATACCAGGAGCACATAGCTCACCACGACCCTCATGCAACTCTTCTGTCAGTACCACAGTACCAGCAACCACCGCCGCCGCCGCTGTTTCCTGCCCAATAGCTGATGGTGCCACCACCAGACCCACTACTGTTCTTCAGGTCGGCACAGCACTCACGGAACAGAAGAATCACCATATGGAAAGCTATTATCACCACTAGGTAAGAGCTCCTTTGGCCGTTCAATACTCGGAAGGTCACCATCACCAACAGACCACCTCCCTCTGCTCCAATCTAGAGCTCAACTACGTGAGCAACCAACCAAAGCAGATCTGTAGGGGGCCAGTGATGCCAAGCATCTTTTGCCGCCGTCCTTGCCACCTCTTCATTCCAAGGTCTATGGGCCATCAATGCCAAACACTCTATTACCGCTGCCGCAGCAACCTCATCATCCCCAGAAATCAAGCAAGATGAAAACAATCAGACGCCGCAACCCCTACGCTGTACAGGTTTCAAAACAGTGAGCCAGTCAACAATAAAGGAGCAGTTATTTTGAACCTGCTGGATACCAATCTACTAACATTGTAGCCGCTTGTGCCACTAAGTACGAGAATCTTGCATGTTTTCCAGCCCCCAATCTAATGCTAAGTCACAACTGAACCAGTTTGCTCAAAGAATAAGACAAGCAAACAGATCCCCCCAAACAATTCCATCCCTTCATATACCTGCCTCCTACTGTGAAAGCCTGGCATCATACTTCACTCTCTCTGGCCGGCTCGCAGCAACATGGGCCAAGACCCGCATTTTTTTTCTAGAACTCACGGCCTGAGAGCTTTTTTCAAAAGCATTCTAGTGATCAAATCAACTTGCTTAGCTCCTGTGCCAATCCCTGCGGACAGGAAAGGATTGGAGGAGATACATCTAGACTCCTTGCATGCAGCCAATCTAATCAATACCTATGAGTGGACCCCTATCACCTCGCCCAACTGTGTGAGCTAAGAATAACAACTCTTAACTGCCAAGGAAAAGAGCTTCTGCCTCACTGTTCAGATCAGCTACAAGCTCAGCCCAGCGACAGCCCAACAACTCCCTCCGAACATTTCCCCAATGCTTGGTATTGAATGCACCTTCCAGAAACAAGTGTAAAAATCACGCCATGAAGACAAGATACCAGGTTTGCTTGAAACTTATCTTTTTCCGACGTAACCAGGAGTGAAGATAACAAACAGGGTACACCACTTGAGACTTGCACAGTCCGACTCAACCCTGATATTTGTTACTCTATCAGTCACATTGTACTTTCCAATATCATTCCTTCTCTCATTGATGAAATCATACAGCATGTGCAAGTAGTTCCTCCTCCCCATCAGATAGGTCATGATTAACTTATTGACGTGAAGGTCTGGTTTCATAAGTTTTTCCAAATCATCATTGAGCAAGTTCCTTATGATTTTTCTAATTCTTGTGAACCAAATGTGTTATTTTCATCTCACTTTTCAGTCAATTTTGATGGTTGATAGCTCAATCTACTTGCTGGAAAGCTAGAAATCAATCTAACATGTGAATCTTAGTAGCATCACTACACTGATTTCTAGTTAGTTGTCAAAGAAACAGTCGGTACTAAGCTCAGTATCATCAGTTATTGAAGGGTTGTTTTGGCCTCTGGTCATCATCATACTTAAAGCGGGTGGTTTATTGTCAATCAGTGGAAAGATGATGAAATGTTTGCTTACATTTCTGTGCATATCTTTGTCATCTACCAAGCAATGTTAATGATTAACAGCTCAGTATAACCACAACAATGAGAGTGATTGATTGATCCAATCATATTCCTCATAGATATTTGCTTCCAGCAATTAAACTACGCAATTTGAGGAGAAAAAACTAACATTTCTGCAGTGTACGCAGTAAAAAATGCTGCTTATAAAAAAAGGTGCCTTTTATCTTCATTGCCCCATTATATCATCCACAAATACCTAGCTAATTGGGAAGGGAATCAATCTGTTACTCAAGACACATATGAGCAAAAGGCATTGCACATGTAATGCCTCATTGTTGATGCTTAGTAATCTTGATGATCAATAGTTTGTTAGAATTGGAAGAAGCCTATTAATAAAATGATGGAGTATGAGCCCCTGTAGGCTGAAACATTCAGCATTGAAAAAATAGTGGATATTATTGCTTTCAAAATGATCAGGACTTGGAGGCAAGAATTTGATTATCTCAAACAACTCTATGCATGTCATTCTCCTTGACCCACCTTTGGTCTTCTCTGAAACACCCTTTCTTCCACTTGCAAAGGGAATAGTCTTCACTTCTGTTAACATGATCTATGCTAGTCAAGGAACAATCTTGGGCTGTTTGATAAAACCCAACATAGTCATTGGTTTAAATCAAACAGGGAATGATACATAATCCTTTAGTTACTGAAGAATGTTCATATATTTTAATCTTGATCAGATATATTTAACTTGTTGGTGACACCGCCAAAGGGGTTGTATTGGTTACAACCCCCCACGGCTAGATTGGTGGCGGCAAACAATGTAATATTGGTCTACCAGACCAATGTTACATTGGCGGGTCCCACCAATACATTATGCCTTTGTTCTAATGTATCAGTGGGCCCGGCCAACATAAAATCGGTCTGGGCGACTGATGTAACATTGGTCGCCTCTGGCCAACGTTACCGCGGGGGGTTGTAACCGATACAACCCCTTTTGCAGTGTGATTACTTTCTTGAAGACTTTCAAGGCTACAATTATATGATTTTGACAACCAGTAAGACATATAAATTATTGAAAGCTCAGTATCATGGTACATAAGAAAACAAATAATATGGCTTTGAATTAGTCACCCTATTATGACACTTGATGTGTCATTAAAACCATTCAAATGCAAGGAAACAATAGGAGCACTGATATCAACAAGGGTAGCTTTAAATCTACTTTTGAATTTGATGACAGGTCTCATCCTTCTTTGTGAAACATCACTTATTTCTAATGATACCATAGTAACTGTTTTTATTATAATGATATAATAATGAACATAAAAATTACAATAAGCATGATATCTTAATTATGTGTTAAAACCAAATTTCATACAAAATCAATTCTCTTGAACTTAAATCAGGTCCCTTCTTCTTTTGAGCAAGAAGAAGGAACCTCTTTAGTGGTAGGGAATGTCAGCCTTAGAGACAACACTGTTTCCCAAAAGGCTTCAACAGTGCCTTACTCAGATTCTCCGTAATCCAAGCTTCAATTTCATATATTACATGTGTCATAGTTGTGTTGTATTACACCACAGAAGAGTGGAATGATATTCTAAGTTCTATTTATTTTCTAAGTTCAACTCATATTGAATATATTCATTTTGATCTTCAGAGTTAATCTTCCACATGGAAGCCAGAAGAAAAACATCAGATCTTTCAACCTGAACTTCTCCCTCACCAGAGCTAATAGCCTCAGTACTCAACTCTACTCAACTCATTCTCAAGTCCCCCCATTCCTCACTACTCAGTGGTCACTGGGGTCACTTATAGTTGACTAGACTTCTTCACTCTTCACTACTACTCTCCAAAGTAGCTTTCTGATCAATTGATCCCAGTATTCCTCTCTCTTTCAATCATCATCAGAGGCACTTCTATTTAGAAGTTATCTTCATATTATCTTTGCTTTTCTGTGGGCTTTTGAGCTATTAAACCCACATAGGTTTTCCTTTAAAGAACCTTGGCTAGTTTCCTTTAGCCTAAAAAATTGGACTGCTGAAGAGCAGCTCACCCTTTCTGTTTCTTAAGAAAGGAGGCGTCAGAGTTTACTCCGCTACTGCCTCTCCTTTATTGGATTGAGCCTTTTATTCCTCCCTTTTTAGGTCAGAGAAGCAAGGTTAAACTTTGATTATCATCATCTTCATACTCATCAGCTTATTAAAGCCTATTCATTTTCTCCTCAAGTCCTCTCTTTATCCTCTGTTGTCTTTCCTTTATCCCTTGCAATCATATTGAGTTTCCCCCCACCTTGTGTCCTGCTGTCACCGTAGAGACCCAGGCTCACAGCCTCAAAGACACCCGGGTCGTGCCAGAGGCTCACAAGGCTGCTCTCACAATGACTGTGCCGCTCTTGAGGATGCCGTCAAGTCCATCTTTCCCCTTGGGAACCAGGAGTGGGCCCGTGTTGTTGATCAATATAACCAATATGCAACCAAAAACAGCCAAGCAAACAGGCAACTTGATCCCCTCAAGTTGAAGTTCCGTGCGCTTGTGAATTCCACTAAACCAACCGGCAACCCCAATATTCCACCACATGTGCGAGCGGCAAAAGAAACCCAGCTGGCAATGGACAAACGAGCCCATGTTCTTGCTCTGAATGACAAGGAGAGTGATGGTGAGGAGTAAGTTTTCTGCTGCTGTCTATTGCTGCTTGGATCAGTTGATGTAAACGTGCTAACATCATCTCATTTTTGTAGGAATGGAGTTGGGGCTCCTATCCCTATGTTGCTTGATGATTCCACTCAGGACACCCAGAACAGGAACAAGTTGGCCAAAGACAATGAGGCGGCCAAAGACGAAAATACAGAAGCAATTGATGAGGATGAAGGGCCTCACCCTGCTCTGACACCCCTTTTGCCTGGAATGGGCACTCGTCCCCAGGATGTTCAGTCACCCAGTCCTTTGGCAAACTCCTTATTTAGTGCATTTGCAAGGACCTCACAGTTTGGCCCCCATTGATCCGGTTCTATGTCTTGCTCATCCACTTGTACCCCAATGAGCGGTCCCACCCAAGGTTCTCAACAATCCGGGGGTAGTGTTCAAGACCACATGATTAATTTCATGGATCCTGCCCCCCGGGAAAGACAACATGCCCAGATTGAACGACGTCATGCCAAGAATGGAATCACTCAGCTTTATACCTTGCAGCTCCAAGAGGCAAACAAGACAATCAAAAACCTACATACCAAGAATAATCAATTGCATTCTGAGATTGCTCAAATGCAAGCAAGCAACATGACTAAAATGTGCAACCTCCAAACAAAGATGAGCGACCTCCAATTCAAAAATCAGTTGCTACAAAGCAAGATGGAGCTCATGCAGTTGAAGATGAACATGAGCTCTGCCTGGGGTTTGAATGTCAAATACATAGCCAGCCTCCCTTTGGAATTGACCCCATGTTGTAGAGGTTTATCATTCAATCATTTCCATTACTTTTATTCACTCATTTCTTGCTCTTGAACCATTTTGCTCCGCTCGTTTACCTATTCTTTTTGGTGGTTTGCTTCACCTGTTCACTTTTTTTATCTTTTTGTTTTGCTCATTTGTTGGTTGCTTAAATCACCATTTTTATTGCTTTTCTATCACATTCATTTGAAAATACACATTTTTTTATTTTGTTGTTTGACTCGTTCATGGTCACTTAAATCACCTCTGTTTATTGCTTAAATCAATGAAATAACAATGGTTTGTTGCCCATGAGAGAAGTGAGGATGTAACAACATGAAACAAAAAGAGAGTTATCCAAAAGTGTATTCAGAACCAATTATTATAATAAGGACTAATTCGGCATTGTTTTTGAATTTCCGGGCACAGCATATTATGGAATGATTGACTCAAGAGAGAGAAATCATCCTCCACCTCTTGATAAACCCTGGCTGTTTGGTTGATCCCTACAGATTGGCATTGCAGTTGATGTAGTTGTACAGCAAGTTCAATCACCTCCGCGCAAAACTCGTGATCCAAAGTGGGCATTGGGAGCTTGAGACAACTGAAGGAGCCCTGGATGGCCCGCATGCCCCATTCAGCAGCTTGACGGGCATACACAAGCTGTTTGTTCCGTTTCTTCAGCTGAGCAAACTCCCTGGGGTTGTCTGAGACCCAATCTCCTCTCTTCATTGGAGCCATGATCCTGTAAGCAAGGAAATTGGTGCATCGAGGGAAGGCTGTGTTGCTGATGATTTGATAACCAACAGGAGTATTGGCAACAGCGCAACAGCTACGCTGCACATAGCGGCAGAGTAGCAAAAGCGCAGCGGATTTAGGCCCACTTCGCTGACGCTTTTTGAAGCGGGGGCACCGCTGCGCTTTTTGCTTTTTGTTACAAGAAAGTAAAAATAAAGATTTTAGCAAGCTTTTTTCAGCGGCCCGCAGTGGGTCTCCCGCTACACTGACTGCTAAAAAAGAGGAACTGCGCTACGCTGAGCACTGAACTGAATTGGAGTTTTCCCGCTGAAAAAGCAGAATTTCCCGCTGAAAAAGCAAAAATCCTTGCTGAAATAGCGGCAAATTCCGCTGAAATAGCGGCAGATTCCGCTGAAAAAGCGGAATAAGCCGCTAATAGCGGCAAAAAGCGCAGAGAGGCACATTCCCGCTGGTGCTGCGCTATTTTGAAGCTAAAGCGCAATGAAATCGCTCCGCTACACGGAGGTCAAAAAAAGTGTAGCGGGGTTTCCGCTACGCTGGCGCTGCAAATAGAAATTGACCTCTGCCGCTATTGCTAATTGCGGCTAGGAAAAGCGGACGGCCGCTGTGCTACGCTAATTTGCCACTTTTTGTAGCGTAGCGCAGCGGTTGCGGTGTTGGTATTGGGCATAAGCATTTGGTATAGGTGTTTGGCTATGTTCGAGTCATGCCAAGAACCGGGGGCATTTAAAATAGCATGGATAATTGTACCATCAGGTGCAAATGTCAGGATGTTGCTACAGTAGTGAGAACACGTCCATCCATTGTAATAGGCATTCTGTAGCCTGGAAGCAAACAATCTCATGTCAGAAACTTTCAACTTGTACATGCAAATGAAACAAAAACTCACTCCTCATTGTCAGCAACAAAGACAGGTAGATTCAACCCATCAATAAACCCAAAGCAGTGAGTAAGAAGGGGAAATTTCTGCTTGATCATGTTGCTGAAACGTTGGCATTTTGATTCCGATGAGGGCCCCGTTATGCAAGTGATCCTCAGGTCTTTGAGAACGGTCAAAAGGCATTGCCTAGCGTGGAGCAGGTCTTGCAAGCAAACTGCAGCCGTGATTGAGAATAGTTGCTGTAGCGTATATGCGGCCATGGTCAAGTTCAGCCAATGCAAGATCAGAGCCAGTCCTTTGGCAGCATCCAGTGAGCGGCGATGAGGTTGAGGCTCCCCAACTGGATTCACGTTGGCTTGGGGGATAGTTGAGGAACTCCAAGCAAGATTGAAAGGGACTAGAATCAATTCAAAAGTTGCAACATTGATCCCCATGACGTTAATGAAGGCTTGATTGTTTCCGACCTCCCGCATGTGAGTCCAGGTGCTGCAAAAACGTGGATGCCCTGGAAGGTCCTCGCAAGTGAGATAAGTTTGGACTGATTGAATGGGACTGTGTTTACCCATCAGAGCCAGGGTCATGATCAGGAAGAAGGCATTGTCATCTTCCTCTTCCTCCAGCTCCGTGATTTCGTTGTCTAGGTTCTGTAAGGAGGGAGAGGTGAGCATTGGGTATGATCTTGTATCTGGCAGCAATGAGGGGCTGTAAATCACGGCTGTAAATTTTCAAATGTTGAAGGCAACGGAACTGTACATTTGCAGGGGTCTGTATTTTTAGTTTTGCAAATTGTAAATCTGACTCTGTAGGGGGCTACAGAGTCAAAGGGAAGTCTTCCATTCATTCTTTTGGGGAATTTTTCTACCTTTGGGCAAAAGCTCAGGATTTCACATGGGTGAATGGTGATGTCTATTTCCATTTAAACTTTAATGAAAACTTATTTCCGGGCACTGTACCTATACTTCTTTGATTATCTTTTCTCTTCCAACTGATTGAACTGACCTCCATCATCCTTATCTTCTGATTATGTTCTTTTCTCTTTGGAGCTGTAAGTTGAGTCAGTTGTCCCACAATGCTACAATATGCTAGTGCAATAGTTTCTAGTGCTGCATTGCATTTCAATCTGCACTTATACACACATGTTGTAATTAGAAAAATGAATCACTCTATATGAGTTGAAACTGAGCTACATGCTAGCTCAGAATACACTGATTGTTAGCTATAGCTAGTAGGAATCTACACTACACTACATTGAAAACTACGCTATGCTACTATGTTAGCTTAAAATACGCTATGCCAAACTACATGTTAGCGAGGTATGAGCTACGCTACATGATAGCTGAAAACCTGTTAGCTGGAAGAAAGGCTACGCTAGATGTTAGCACAGCGTGTTTCTTTTTCAGCTAACACTACAGGATCCCTGAAGGAAAAAATAATAGCTACACTAACAGTTAGCGTAGCTCACCAAATCTTAAGCTACAGCTAACTGTAGCTGCAGCTTGAAAAATATCAGCTACGCTAACAGTCAGCGGCCCTATAGCGTAGTGTAGCGTAGCAACCCACTGTTGGCCATGGAGTGAAAGTCCAAGTCATCCAGATTGTCTGGTAGACCATTGATCTCCACAGCTTGGGCGGACACAGAGCCGCAGGAGGTGGACTGAGAGGCATGACTCCTCTGGGAGTTGGTACCGCTTGGATGCTGACTGTACTGCGGTTGGTAGTAGTCCGCTAGTTGCCAAGATTCTTGCTGGTTTTTGTTTGGCAGCAAAGGCACTCATTGTTGAGAAAGATTGGGGAAACGGTTACAGGTGACCTGGAAACTGCTCAGAAGTTGCCTGTAGATGGTACTGACAATGGTCCTGATGGCCCTGGACTTTCATTTCATTTGCAACTTGTTGGGGCAGTCTTGAGCATAGTAATTTTGCCGCCGCAATGCCAACAATTGTGTGCTGTAACAGCAAAGAAATCCAATGCATCTTGTTAGAGTTAGTGATAGAGTTAAAGTTAGCCAAGAGTGAAACCTAAACCTTATCATCGTGAAGATCATGTAACCTAGCTTTATCATCATGTATCACCCCGGCTGTGCCGCATATCTTGTACTTAGTCTGCTTGCCCGGCCCGGCTCCAACTTTCCTCATTGAGTTGGAGACCAGACCCGGAACGTGCATGTGCTCACTGTGACACACCTCTTTTTGTCAGATCTGCATAACATCTTATACATCTGGCCAGTGATTCTTGTCAAAGTCTGCCAGGAAAGCTCTAGCGTTGAATTTGGAGGAGTCATCCGGGGCCAGGGCCAACACCATAAGGGCCAAGTTGTTGGAGGGGAGCGCAGGCGCCAAAAGCTGATGAAGGCTGTCAGCCTTAGAGACAACAATGCTGCCCAAAAGGCTTCAACAATGTTCTCTTATTATTCTTCTCTTCAATACAAGCATTTTCATATTATAATATCCACGCTTTGTTGTGTATAAGTGTGAAGTAATATAAGAGTGAAGTAATTAACCAGGAAGTTCACACAACACCTAATCATTTTCCAATTGCACCTCATAATGCATATTCATTTTGATAAACATGGTTCATCACTTTCAAAGTTGGGCGGATGAAAATGTTCATCATCACTCACCAACCACAACTTTAGAAGAAAACAGCACACTTTGGACAACCACTCCTCACTACTCAATAACCCAGGTCCCATCATTTCCCCTTGTTGTACGTGTCGTGGTCATCTGGTGTCACCTCTAAGACACATATTATTATTCTTAAGTCCTCCTTCTTTGTCCTCATCTTTTCCCTGAAATATAGATTTGTGTCCCCCATATCTTGTGCCCTGTTGTCACAAAAGAGACCCAGGCTCACAAAGGCTGGGTTGGTGGTGCTTTTTGCGGCAGATATCAAATAGATTTAAAAGATGGGGAGAGGTAGGACAGGCAGATTTTGGGTCCTGCTGAAGGGCAAGCTTGAATCACTGTTCAAAATGGTGTCAAATACCAGCTGAGGATTGCATGATGGCCGCTTGAAGGAGGAAACCAAGAAATGTGTTGGAGCACATCCTGACGTTGATGGCCTTCATTCAGTTTTAGGGGCCGTTTGGAGCGCAGGCGGTATCTTGCGAGTATCTCGCGGGGCCCCGCAAAACTCCAGATACTGGCAAGATACTGTATCTCATTTTAAGAGATACTGGCAAAACCAAAAGTTGGTGTTTGGTAGGCCAAATATCTTGATTTTTTTTGAGATACTATCTACAGCGCTCCTGCCAACTTCGATCCATCTGAGATACAGCAAATTTGCTGTATCTCAATCTCAAAAACAGTATCTCGCTGCCCGACAACTTCCAAGTTGTCATCATTCACGCCTCCCCACAACTCCTTGTCAATAATCAGCTCCATCAACCAATTATCATGCCGCCTAAAGCTAGCACCCGGGGCAGACGACCAACTCGGCCATCTCCTAGCACGGTTTTAGCCGCACGAGCTCGGCTTAATGCTGCAGCAAATATGGAAGACTTGGCGCCAGCAATCTCCCCGTCGTTGAATGCTGTGTCTACTGTATCACCCAATCTTGCTGTAGCTCTGACTCTGGCTCCAACTTCAACTCCGGCTCTATCCTCATCTCTGGCTACATCTTTGACTACGGCACCACCTTTGACACCGGCACCACCGACTCCAGCACCACCTTTGACTCCGGCACCTCCTTTGACTCCGGCAACTACTTTGACACCAGCGGCACCTTTGACTTTGGCTCCAACAGTTTTGAATGACCACACTGAAGAAACCTTACTTGGAACTAAAGAGAACACGCAACTCACCACGCCAGCTGATTCACAACTGGAAAGCCAAGAAATCTCGATCTCACAGGTTCCAGATTTGCAGCTATCGGTCAATCATAAGAAGGCTACTTGTCGCTGGTCAGAGGAAGACGATGCAGCCCTTATTCAAGCTTTAGCACAGGAGAAAGTGATCCATCCGGGTACGGTAAACGGATTTAAAGCGGTATCTTGGCACCAAGCTATGAAGGCATTGGAAGGGTCCGAGATCGAGAATGGCTCAAAGGCCAAGGATGTAGCTGCGTGTAAAAGCCGTTGGTTTGCTGTGGGTTCTTCCCTCATCTTCCTGAAACCTAGAGACTTCAACAAACTAATTGGTTGTGTGCTTTTGTGCTTTTTCCAGCTCAAAAAGATTTACTCAAGTTTCAAAATCCTTTGGACGATGTTGGGTGCAGGGTGGGATGAGTCAGCAAAAATGATCTCACTTCCACCTGCGGTATGGAAGGAACTGGCTTTGAACACTAGCACGCAGGGACGGGAGCTCTCCCGCTGGCAGAATCGAACGTTCCCTTTGTTCCACGATCTAACCGGCTTGATTGAGGGGAACGTGGCAACAGGCGACTTGATGATGACAACTGCTGATGACGAGCCAGTCTGTAGCGGCGACATTGGAAACGAAGTACCACCCGACTCACAGCTTGAAGACAAATCCAACGAGACGGCTGAAATCATACCCACAGCAGCATTGGTGACTCCTTCCTCTTCCAAGCGCAAGCGGGGTTTGGCTACATCACCCAAACTTATCTTATCCAAGCTTCGAACAATGAGCACCTCTTTGGCTGATGCCATGCGAGCACCCATCCCGCCAATGACCTTCTTGCCATCAGCTCCACCACCTTCAATTCATATGCAGGCAATCACCCTGGTTCAGAAGCAGGATGGGTTAGAGCCTCACCGGATCTTTGAAGCGATTGACTACCTGGGAAGAGATTCCAACTCGGAGATCTATGTATTGTTGAACAAAGCACTGCGCCCAACTTGGCTTTGGATGAAGTTGGGCTGGTCGACGTAGTATGTTGGTTGAATGTACAGCCATTTCCCCTCAGCTTTCTTGTCTCACACCGGCGATTGATCTCACAAATCTTATACTGCCAATCTCACTGTCTAGACCGATCTGCTCTATTTCTAGACTACTCATCTCGCTATCTATGCTGATCTCCTCTATGTATAGTCTATCTTGTTATCTAGATGGATCACGTCTATTGCTACTTCATCTCGCTTGAAAAATAAGATAATGAACAATTGAGTAACCAGATCAGATAGAATAAAGATTAGACAAGCAGATGATCAAGAGTCCCATTTCAAGCTTGGCTGTGTTGGCAGATGATTGAAACCCATGTTAAGCTTGGCTGTGTCGTTGTCGATGTCTGAGTAACTTTTGGTAGTCGGTCCACATGTTCATGGCAATCTCGTCCCTTTTAATGGAAGCTTGAGATGACTCCGCTCGAGTGATGCCGGAGTTGTGTAAGAAGCCATAGTCTAGAGCTTCTGGCTGCTGGTTGTCCAAAGAATTGGATCCATCCAAGCCATCCATGTTCAAGCAATTATCTGCTGGGTTGGTCACTCGGATAAAGTTGTGTAAGAAGGTCATCACAATGATGACCTTCACCTGGATCGCAATATCGTATTTGCAGCCAGTAGCAATAACTTGGAACCGAGTTTTTATGACCCCAAAGATTCGCTCAATCACATTCCGCGCACTTGAGTGTCTCAAGTTGAATAGCTCCTGGGGAGTTTGTGGCCTGCCCAATGATAAAAAGTGAGCAACTGATGTTTCATGATAACAAGCAAATAGCATCAAGTAACTCACTTCTGGCCTCCGACCACATCCCACTCTTTTAAATGATATTTTGTTGCTCGGTAGGGAATGAGGCAAGAGTCGCTCAAGGGGAAGCCAGCGTCGCCCAACAACCATTTCCCCTCAGGTATTCGCAAGGACTTGACTCGAGCAGCATCCCAGAGCCTCCCATCATGTGCACTTCCCTCCCAGCCAGGCATGACAAAAGTAAATTCCATGTTGAAGTTACAGACCGCCAGGATGTTTTGGGAAGGGTATCCCTTGCAATTGATATATCGGGTTTGATCCTCGACGTAAACTGGAATGTGACTGCCATCAACTGCACCGATGCAGTCATCAAAGTAAGGCAAAAACTTTGGATTGTTTTTGATCTCTTCTGGAGTCTCGGATCCTTGAGCAGGTAGCTTGATATACTTGGACATGAGGGATCGATTTGTGGAAATGTCGTTAATCAATTGATTGATGATAATTGAAATTGTGGATGCAGATCGCTGGAAACGCTGCTGTAGCTTTCAATTTGACAAGCCGGTAATGAGCATGTAGAGGAGAGTAGCTAGCTTTTCTGTTGACGTAACATACTTCGAATCGCAAAGCACCCCATGCCCCTCTAGTAAATCTTTCAGCTTCATGAAAGTGGGCACCGTCATTCCCATATTCTCATAAAATGATGAAGGGTTTGGGTTGTTAATCAGCTCGTCAACCCACATGGCGCCAGTTAAAATCAATATGTGCTTGCGTATTGGCTTGGCCTTTGACAGGTGGGTGTACATCTGGTAAGCTAGATAGAGGATCTTTGCACGCTCCAATCCAAGGAATCCTCGCCTTCGAATAACAAGGAGGTGGTGGGCTTGGTGAAAACAGAGTTGCATTTTTTGTTCGGACAAGGTGCTGGGATCCATGACTGGAATTGGTAGGTATTTGTTGTTGGTGACGGAGCGGGTGATTTGGTGATGAAGCCGGTGATAATTTGGTGATGAAGCGGGTGATTTGGTGACAGAGCCAGTGATGGTGTGCAGCCGAACGCTTCAGTGGAATATCTCTAATCAGTATCTGAGGCCTTGACTCAGATACTGCAACATGTTCGGCTGGCTGTAATTTCCAGCCCACATTTTTTTCAGAAAGTATCTGCCCATGGGCAGATAGTTTTCCGTGAAATCCAATATCTTGAGCTCGCGCGCGCCGAACAGGCCCTTAGATATCCTTCAGTTGCAACGCAATGCCGGTTGCCAGAGCATTTGGATTGATCCAGAAGTTCATGAATTGGTACCACAGGTTCATCTGGGCTGCTTGCAATACTGTATGAAATTTGGAATGGAGACTCTCATGCATTGCATGGGCTGACTTCAGATCCTGCAAGTCAGCCACAATTGTGGCATGGACTGAGGCAATGATGACAGCTCTGCCAATGCGCTCAACACTGAGGTTGTTGCACGGGGTGAAGAAAAATTACGGACTGGTAAGATGGATGAGGCCAATTTCTTTGAGAGCGTGGGTCCACTGAGCTCAATTGGAGCCATTGGGTTGCAGGAGTTGGTTCTTGAGGGTACCTGTGATAGAAGAGACAGCACCAGAGACCATTTGAGCTTGTTTCAATGCAAACTGCACGGCTTCAAAGTCTTCTTGCTCCTTGGAGATGTTGGGTGGATTAGGGGGAGGGGTATAATTGCCGTGGGGGGGAACAGGGTTGAAAGGAGTGTTTTGTTGGGGATGGGTGCTTGAGAGATTGTCAGCCCCAGAGATGCTACAAATTATCCAAAGGACTGCATATTCTTAATTATTATGTAAATATTATTAAAGAAATGAACTTTTTATGCAATATTAAGTAGGGTTCCTCACCAGAAATACCCTTGATTTCATACTCCTTCTCATATTTCATGACATCTCAAATGTAATATTAAAATACATGAAGTAATAATCCTACTGTGGACTGTGCCAACCACAACTTAACCAAAAGAAGTAATTATTCAATTGGTTAGAATATTAAATAAGATCTATTATAACAAGTCACACACTTGTAGAAAGGAATTACTTACCAAGGAAGTAATTCCCACGTACTATTCTGCTTTGAGTTGACACATGATGTAATTTGTCAGCCTTAGAGACAACAATGTTGCCCAAAAGGCTTCAACAATGTTCTCTTCTTATTCCTCTCTTCAATACAAGTATTTCCATACTATAATATCCATACTTTGTTGTGTATAAGTGTGAATTAATATAAGAGTGAAGTAATTAACCAGGAAGTTCACATGACATCTAATCATTTTCTAAGTTCAACCTCATATTGCATAATCATTTTGATAAACATGGTTCATCACTTTCAAAGTTGGGCAGATGAAAATTTTCATCATCACTCACCAACCAGAACTTAGAAGAAACAGACCCATTGGACAACAATCCTCACTCATCAGAACTCCAGGTCCCATCATTTCCCCTTGCCGTTGTGTTGTGGTCATTTGGTGTCACCTGTCTGACAAGTAAGCAGCTTTACCAATCTCTCTTTCTTCAAAGTTACATTGGAGCTTTGATCTTATCCTTCTTCTCTCTTTCTCTTCCTTTCTTCTTCATCTAGAGGTACATCTCATCAACCAATCATAAAGAATTCTTCTCATTATCATCCTAGTCCAGTGGAGCTACTCATCCACTCAGATTCATTTATAAGTAACCTTGGCCTTAAGCCTAAAAAATAAGGCAGTCTTAGACTGTACCTTCTCCTGCTTCTCAGGTTGAAGAGGCTGTGGCACAGCCCGGCTCTACTCTCCTCCCTAATAAAGGTTGATCCCACACTCTTGTCTTAAAAGACACACGCATCAATCTTCTTTCTATTACTCCTCCTCTTTCTTGTCCCCTTATTTCTTTTGAAATAAACTTTGTTGCTCCCCAATCTTGTGTCCTGCTGTCACATAAGAGACCCAGGCTCACATAATTGGCTATACAATACAACATGTTGTCATGAGGATGTAGATTGTACTGTACTTAAACAACTATTAAATTCTCATTACATCATGAGAATATAGATGATTAAGTAAAATCCACGTAATGCCCCTTTGTAGCACACAAAGACTGGCCTCTGAAGATATAAAAGGAAGTAGTTCTTGGGCTCTTTGGATCTTATCCCTCAGCTTATTCACCCACCATACTTTACTAGTACCACAGTAAATATTCTCCACCTACTTAAGTGTAGAACTTCCTTCCTCTCATCTTCCTTACCACTGGACTGTTAGTTATACTCTATAAAATCCTCATTTATCATTATTTCTATCATCCTTAAAAAGTAGTAGCTGCAAGAATCCCACCTCTGGCAAGAGCCAATCAGTTCAAGTGCTTGCCTCCATCTTCCTCCTTACCTAGTTGTAACATCCTGTGTTACTAGAGTGGCAATTTACATTGTTACAAAATCTCCTGTTATTACTTTTGTAAATCAAAAGTATTAATTACAAAGGAGTGTGGACTTAACTTCTTATTCAAGAGGGTGAATTGAAAGTAATTTCATTCTCAAATAGTCTATCAGCACAGTGATAGTACCTCTATTTATATTCATAAAGAGAGTGTTTCATACACAAAGCTGACAGAGATGGGGGGGTTGGTCCTGGTGTTGTTGTTGGTGCTGAAACGCGCAGAAGGTCTCCTTGGAAAGGGTAGGGCCAGTAGTTCCTGCAGTGACATTATTAAAGATGTCCTTGAAACTCTATGTAACATCCCCCAAATTCAGGGCAAGTTCAGCAATGCCAGAAGATTGACCAACTTGGCTGGAGACTTGGGATGACTGAGATGATGCGCAAGATGGTGCACGACTAGAGGCCAATGACTCTGCAAATGGTGCACGCATGTTGCAGGGAAGGATTGAACCGGACATGATCAAGGTGGGAAGAGGGTGTAGGGAGTAGGGAAGGAGGATAGATGAGTAGAGGAAGGAGAGAAGTAGGGTGTGATTTGGGGATTTAGGAAAGAAAATGGAAGAAAGGGAAAAGGAGGGAGAGGGAAAAGGAAAAAAGGGATTGGAAAGCGGGGTGACGGTGGGGGAAGATCTGGTAGGTGTAGAAGAAAAAAAAATGGCTTTTGGGAGTTTGAGGGGAGGAAAATTGATTGGAAGTGTGATGCGTTGGTAGAAAAAAAAAAAGGATAAACAAAAAATTCTGTAACCCAACTCCCACAGTTCAGCGCTGGAAATATGCCCGTATCTCCAGCTTCAGACAGGTTGCTAGGCGGTTGTAGCTCTTCTGTGAGGCTTAGTATTGGAGGTAGAAAATGAGAGTGAGGATGAAACAAACAGACAGAAAGGGATTTGGGAGACAAAAAGAAAGGGATTGACAATACAAGAGATGGCATGCCGAGGTGTTTGGATTTAGCAAACAAGCTTGCAGGGAGATTGGAGAGTTGAGTTTGTCAAGCTGGACCACACAATTAGGTGGATATCCTCACAATCAGGTGGGTATCCTCACAATTAGGTGAGGTGTAGAACAAACTATGATTAGTAGGTGTTCTGCAGATATATACAAGATATGTTTGTTAAGGGCCCATAACCTAAAGAGGCATGGCACGGTGAGAAGGTGGTAGAGATGAGATAATAGTATTGACAATGGTCCTCTTCTGGGTCTGCAAGGAAGAGGATATAAATAGGGGCTGCGGCGAGTCTCAGATGTGTAACCCCTCTGGGTCACAACAGATCAAAAGCTGAATTATGCTTTTAGATTGTTATTACATATTACAATTATGAAATCATGATTGGGATGACTATTACATATTACAATTATGACATCATGATTGGGATGACTTTTGTTTTCATTATCTTTATCTTTGTCAATGTGTGTATCCTATTTGTTTTCATTGTTGGTTCATGTTGTTTCTTCTTTCCCCTCTCTTTCTTCATTGTGTTATTCTATCTCATTATCATCTCTTATTCGTAAATCCTTAAAGTAAATATATTACATTCTCAAGCTATATGAAGTTGGCAAACTGAGTCTACTACCTCTCGTGACTATTTAAGATGATCCTATCTCTTGATATTGATTCATAGTCTATAAGTTGTCATGAGGTATAGATTAAGGACTCAGAATAATTGGTGGAGCTCACAATAGATGTGGAGAATATTGGTGCTCTTTTTTGAGAAATCATTCTCCAAATTTCACCTCATCTGACCAGCTGTTGAAATTCATGTCCTCTTCTTGACTCATCAATGTCTTACTTTTGAACAGAAGGTGCCCATGTGTTGAAACAAGGACCTCTATTTCTTTTGAATCGGTCTTACATTTGATTGGATAGGTTAAGCAACAGCCAGTTGCCACTGGCTTCAACAACAGCCGGTTAAATCATACTCTAAATGCTCTCCCTTGGGTGACCACATGCTTTATTCTTCATAATTTTTGTTTTTCATTGATTTCTTTCTCTCCTTATGTAAACCCTTCATAAAAGCTCATTATTTCACACAGATAGGTGTTGAGGATTATTACCAAATCAAAGTTGATGAATACTTTTTCTTTCAGTATACTGTTTACAATGTTGTTTGTGAAAATTAGAGAAGACAAGATTCCAAGAATATTGCTTGATGTCTTTGGTTTGTCAACTCGAGAGATACGTGTCTTTTAAACAACAAATTGTCCTTCTTACTCACTCATCTGATGAAGGTTTGGCCAAATCCAATTACACATCAAAACAGGTTGGTCTACACATCACTAAGCTTTTTCACAAATCATGACTCATGAGACTGATAGAATATCCAACGGATCCAATGGAATAGTTAACAAATCTAATGGAATGTCCAACGGATCTGTTGGAATACCCAGAGAAGCTGACGGAGAATCCTGGGCTCTGATGCTAAATTCCTCAATCTGAGTGTAGGTTAAGGGGGTGTCAGTTTGTTTTGCCATCAGATAAAAACTTATCAGAGGGTATTGGGTGAAAGCTGGACTTACTGGATGAACTGCCCGGCTGTCGTCCGAATCACCACCTTCCTTTGTAACAACAAAATCAAAGTCATCCACAAGTCCCTCTTTCGACTCTTCTGAATTCAAGCGGGTTTCAATGTATTCACCCAACCATGTTTTGAAGGATGGAGAGAGTAGCTGTGATCCCTTGGAATCGGCGGGAGTGGAAATCAGGACCCGGGCTACACCAAATGAAGATACTCGTTTTTTTGAGTGACTGTTCCCAGCGCAGTTTCTGTGATGAATGAAGTCTCCAGGCTATTCAAAATGAAATAAAATAATGATAATTAGTAAATCAAACACCTATGAATTTCAAAGATTTTGGGATTATGGAACGCACAGAATTGACATCCAACGTCTCCGGTCTGGAAGAAAAATCCTTCGCGTCGAACTCTTCTTCCAAAGATGACGGAGGAGCAGCGGGACCCAACGACGATCGGACAAATGAAACTGAGACTCGAATTGAGACTTTAGAAGCACGGTTATATCTAGTGAATTCTCTCTGCGGTAAAGATGACGTCTCGCTGGATTGGTAGGCTGATAAGTGCGGTAGGGATGGAAGATCTGTTTGATCACTTGGCGACGGACACCAGAAGCGCAACGGAAGGCCAAGTGGATTGTCTTGGGAGACATGTTCAGCGGCAAGTCCCCTTCTTCGCAATTCGCGCTCGGGTGACCCCCGAGGGGCCACTGGTGCTGGTCTCAGATCAAAAGGTTCTTGCGGGAACAGGGGGGATGGTTGTGATTGAGGTAACGGGGGTGATATGTGGTGAATATGAAAGCTATCAGTTTCACGCGTCTCCCGGCGTGGATTGTAACGATTTTCTGCAGGTCCTGAATAACGAAGATGACAGCTGCTATTCTCTGAAGCATGATGAGAGTCCGCTCGGAGTCGCTGATAACACAGGAAAAACCCGCACGTAGCTTGTAAGTTAAACAAACCTGAGGAATCAAGAACATGCAGATTTAGCTAAACCTCGCTTACTGCTTGCCAATATCCGGACATAATCTCAAACTCGAACATGATTGGGGGGCTGATGTGCAAAATACCTTCTGGTTGGGATTCACCATGCAATATCTCATCGAGTTTCAGTCGGTCCTTGATAGCATTGACTTTGTGCTTGAGGAGGCGCGCAGCGGAATGCAATCGTTGGGATGGTTTGTCGGAAAAGCCCCGGAATGATTTCAAGGACATGATGAAAGTTCGGTTTGATTGTAAGACACGTCCACCAGGGACGGGGTCAACGAACGTAAAATTAGGATTGGTAGGATTGAGTGATGGAGCTCGTCGAGAGCGCCGCCCTTAATGTATGAAAGCAATTATTTCTTTTTAAAAGATGACCACCAGCGTCTCAAAGAAAGAGGTGCGAAGAATTATCCGCTTGCTCTGATATTGTTTTCTCACCAGCCTTTAAAAGCACTGCTCCAGATAAGAAAAGTGTTTTCAACGGGACCGGATTTGCAGGACCTAGGGAGCTTGTTACCAATAGTAGTCTGTGGGTCCCTTCATTGGATGAGTCGAGGGAAAACCTCAAGTTCTACACATAAAGCCAAGGTTACAATTTCAAGAAGGCAATGCCTGAACATCTTGGCCATGGAAACCCAGAGTCTACATAGACGCATCAAGAAAAAATGATTATCCCAGTTTTAATGCGATTTTTCACACCGCTACTGAGGCCATAAGCGTGAAGCTTCACCAGAGGCATCTGCACTGCATGGGGGGGGGGGGGGGGCTGGACCACCCACCAGTGGTCATCATCCGCACAGTCTCAGACGGGCCATTCTGGCCGTGCCCAAAGGGGAACGCGACAGAACGCGACGTGATGACCGGGGAAAAAATCCAAAAACTTGGCCTCCACACTTGGAAAGTCGCGTTGATAGCTCTGTCTTTTGCTGGGGCGATCGGGATCCTGCTTCTGAGTTGTCATGGCCCATGGCGGTTTCGCATACAATCATCATTATGTATCCATTTCTCACTGAAATGAATATGCCTGATCCTTGCGAGCCGCTAGTGAAGAAAGTGGCATTGCGCACTATGAATCCACTGTATCGACTAGACCAAAGAAATCAGGAAACAACAAGCGGGGGCACAAATCGAAAGAAAAAGAAAAAACACAAAGTGCCACAAACCAAAAAAGTCATCATACATATAACAAACAGCTTGGAGGAATCCAGCAAGCCCATGGACTGATGATGACTGATGAGCTGTTGACAGGGTTGGAGGACTGGACACCACACCTTTATAATGATGATGGCAATACTATGTAATGAATGGGGAGTTTTAAGAAGGTAATAATGTATATTTCATTGGTTACAAAGGTAGGATGCAGGATGGATGACACTGTAAATGATGCCGGAATGCTGGACCTGGCAAATGGACCAGGAGTGTGAATCAGCTAAGCAGGGCCCCCCTCAAAAAGGTCCTTCTTCTTATATATATAAAATAGAAGTGAAAACACCACAAAAAAACAATTATCACTTGATGTCAAGTGACATGTGGCTAGGTGCAGAAAATTATCCGGGATCAATCTGGTGCATCACTGGTTCAGCCCCCTGCAACCCACAAAGGCGTCATTATAATTAGGATGAACTGGAATGAGAGCTACATCAGAGCAGGGATTGATTCTACATGATGTCACTTGTAATCAAGAGAAAATTGATTTTTTGTGGTCAAAAGGCCTCTACATAACATGCAGTAGCTTGAAGAAAATGAGCATGACCTGCTTAGTCCATATCCAAGAATTGGGAAGGGGGAGGCTTATTGAACATATCCAATCCTAAACTGGACAACCAGACTCTCATGATCATGAATGAAATTTATGTTTCTGTTTACATACACATAGATATACACACATAGATAGAAGAAAGATGGAATGGATAGGAGTATGTAAGTAGTTGTAGTATGTATATCTCTCATGAATGTTGATCCTCATCGCATCGCATCTATCATCACCATCCTTCATAGTAGTAGTAGTAGTAATAGTAGTAATCGTCGTGGTCGTCGTCTTTTTTTTTCTCTCGTAACCAACTAACCAACAGCCAAAACAAACCAAGAAGAAACCAGTACAAACAAAGATAAAACCAAGAGGGTCTCAAGAGAGAGAGAGAGAGGAGCCCATACACACGAGTCTACATGTGCTGCCCAGAAACAAAAAAAATTAGCAACAAGAGGCTTGGCATTGGTGCTATGCATCCAACCAAAAGAAGAAGAAGAGTGTATAAGTGTGTGTGTGTGTGTGTGTGTGTGTGTGTGTGAGAGGGGGGGAGGGGAAGTTAGGAAGCCATGCTGCCCTCCATTTCGGCGGCCAAGGCAGACAGAAACTCGTCGTCCTCGGGGCTGAGTTGGTCGAGGATAGAGGGAGGGAGGAGGGGTTGAGCATGAGCGGATTCCTGGGAGGAAGCATCGGCAGAGGGGTTGCCGTCGTCGTTGTTGACGTTGTCGTCGTCCTCCTCGTTGAGGGGACGACGAGCTTGAGTTTAGAGGAGCGGGAGCGGGCCATGCGTTTGCGTTTGGAGAGGGGCGAGTCGGCGTCGAGGGTGTCAGCGGCGGACGAGAGTGGGTCGCGGTCGCGGGAGGGGGAGCGGGCGGGGGTGGAGAGGCCGGACGAGCGGCCGCGTTTACGGCCGCGCGTATTGTGCTCGTCCTCGTCCGAGGAGCTTCCTCGGCGCTCCTCCAGCGCGCTGTCGTCGTCCGACTCGTCCAGCGCCGCCATCACCTCCGCCGTCGCCTCCTTCCAGTCCGCCGCGCCCATTCCAACCACGCCCCACGAATCTGGCCCATCCTCAAATCCATCCCCCTCCTCCTCATTCCCTTTCTCCACGCTACTTCCCTCCTCCCCCAGCCCCGCTCGCCACGAGTACCCCTCTTCCGCCGGCCGCGTCCACAGCAGCGCCGCATCGTACAGCCACTTCGGTCGTACTACCGCCACGTTCGGCCGGCTCAATGCCGTGTTCACCTTGGACGTTCCCAACTGTTTCCCAAAAAAAAAGGAAATCAATCCGTTTTCATGTATAATTAGGCACGCCGAACGAGATCAAATTCACAAGCGCATCTGAGACTGCTTACCTTTGCAGCAATCAAATGCGTGACCCTGGGCGTCAACTGAGTATAACAGCTCGCGCCAAACTGTTCAGCCAATTTCCACGCGTATTGTCTTTTTCATAGAATGTAATAAGTCAAGAGGAGGGAAAACAATGAGCTTCAAGAGACAAAGAGGTCCCAAAGGAACAGCTTATTATGGGTTTGACTTGGTGAGGAGAGGACGTACTGTTCAGAAACTGCTTCCATGGGCCAGAGACTCGAAAAGGCTACATGGATACCATGGAGGACGTCGTGCTTGATGGCCGAGATGACAACCTGGCGAGAAAAAAAAAAGAAACTCGTGTGAGCGTGAACGCATGAGCAGAATATCAGGAATCTAAGAACGGCTCAACTCGAGCGTCGGCTTCCTCGATCGAATCCTGCGAATAGAAGCCGCTATGAATATCTCCGAGGATCTACGCCGCAGGCCGCATTGCATATCCCAGAAGAGCAACAACCACACGCCAAAAAAAAAAAAAAAAAAAAAATGCAGCATGAGCCCACGATAGCTCGGCCAAATCATAACGGACAGATAAAAAAAGGAAAAATAGAAAGGAACTGAACGAATTCGAGTCGACTGAGTTCTTTGTCTTGGTCGACCAGCACGGCCTGCTCGACGAACTGGTCATTAAACTCGTCCATGCTGAGATCGGTATTAGTGTCGGAATCGGACGAGTCGTCATTGGGGGCGGATTTGGCGGCTGGATATAGATTTTCAACATGGTTAAAACCAAGAGGATACGCCGAACAACAACAAAAAAAAAGGGGGGGGGGGGGGGGGACTGACAGTGCCCACTTTCAGTTTGAGATCCGATCGAGCTGGCGAGTGGCGGCTGACCAGCAGGGCCGGCAGCGGTAGACGCCAGATCTTGATCCAGGACGGGAGCGGGTGGGGCTGCAGTGTCGGGGAGGCGGGTGGGGACGAGAGGGTCGGGGCACGGGAGGTCAGTTGCGGGGGGCCAGGGGGGCCGACCCGGGGCGTAGTAGCGCGGGAAGAGCTAGCGGATTTAGAGGCGTTGGAGGAGCCGCCGTTGCGCGAGACTCCGGTGCCCGCGCTGCCCGTGCTCCGCTTGTGCGACCCGCCCGTCCTCTGGTGCACCCGCTGCGCCTCCTGCTGCATAGCCATCTGCTTCTGCTTCTGCTTCAGCGGCCGACTCAGCACTTGGTCCGCAATCAGCTTGGACCGCGCCGTCTTGACCATCTCTTCCTCTGACATCGCCGTCGCCGCCGCCGCCGCCGCCGTCGTCGTCGTCGTCGTCGTTGTCGTCAGAGGAGCCGCCCCGTCCGTCACACCCATCACCGTCGTCCCAGAGATGGTGGGCAGCGACGACGTTTCGCAGGCTTGTGCCGTCACGATCGTCGTGTCACTAGGCGGCCCAGAGCTGGGCTCACCCGACGGGGCTTGGGCCTCACCTTGAGGGAACGAGCTTGTGGACCCGGAATCGTCAGTGACTGTCATCGTGGGGATGCGCACTTCTTCTTGCGTGTTTAAGGAAGGTGGCGTGCCCTCATTTTCAGCGGGAGATGGCTCCAGTGGGCGGGCGGGCGGAAGGAAGGCGCCATTGATGTCCCCAATCCCGACAAAAAAGTTGTCTGAAGGGGATTGAGGTCAGTGTGCGGAGTTCGTCTGGCAAGGTTTAAGAGATGATAAAAGACGTACAGGGCACAACAGCAACCAAGTTAGGACTGTATTCCCACACGTCCCCGCGGTCGTCAATGATCACGACCATGCTTGTATCGACGGGAAAGAGCCGCGTGATGGACTTTTGAGTCATACCTTCATTCATAACGCAAGTGAGAGAGGCACGATGAGATGATGGACAACAACTCTGAAGGAGTAGGTAACGTAATGTAACGTACTGCCACTTTCGTCCCGACTCAGGATTCGGTTTCCAAAGATGTCACCTGCTGGATCAATAATCTTACAGACGGCATCGGCATATGCCCTGGTCCCCATGGTATAGACGTGCATCTCATACTTATCCGCCAGGGAATGTAGGAATTCTGACAAACCAGGACTAGGGCATTGCTCAATTCCTTTAGTATTTAGATATATATATAAAAAAAAAAGGAAGCATCGAGACGGATGGGGGAGCCATTCAAGTGAGAATGCGGGGACTGACCGTTGTTTCAGATAGTAATAACAACCTTCGTTGGTCACGTTAGGCCCGTCGTTGAGCTGGAATCGACTGACGCCTTGGAGCGCGGGCCAGTTGGGATTGCTCGGATCTGACATCCACTCGCCCACCGTGGGATCGACGGTGGCATGCACAATCGTCTGATCCAGATCGACGATCAGCGAGAGCTTTTGAGCCTTGAGCAGGCGCGAGCGCGTCTCCGATTCGAGCCTTTGGGCCTCAGACACTGACACCGTCAAGGTAGATGGCCCATGTGACATGGGAATGCTGGCCCGTGATGTCTCGGATATTCCGGTATAATCACCACTGATACAAAAAAAAAATGAAAAATGGATTTTGTGAGACTATGAACTGATAATAGTAGGCAAAAAAAAAAAAAAAAGTTGAAAAATGAAGAGGACGGACATGGTTAAATCACTGCCGCAAATGGCGCATTGGCCGTGCCATTGCACGGCATGAGTGCATGGTTCTTTGATCTTGAGGATGGGACGCGTTCGCCATCCGTCGCGTTCGTGCAAGATTTGGCCTTCGGTGATGAACCATTCTATAAGCTCGCCCTTGACTGGGCTCTCGTAAGTCTTGAGGTGAGGGACAGACTGGGCGACATTGAAGATGTTGTCGGATGATGATGATGATGATGATTGCTGGCCGGGTTCGAGGTCTGAGATGCGGGCAGAGGGTGCGGCCGGGCTAGAATGATGCGGGTTGGAGAGGATGTTGTGGCAGCTGAGCCTGGTTGTTTCGCCGTCGTAGTAGCTGAACAAGGGACTTGTCTTGGAGACGGAGGGGTGGTTCTGCAGCTTGTGGCTGTATTTCGAATCCGAGGACTGGCGCGACGGGACGAACAAGTACTGGATAGTGATCGGGAGACGGATCTCCGGAGGGAGCAGGATGAGGGTGGGTGGGTCGTGGTCGTCGGGGGAGGGGGCTGAGCCCGACGGGGCGTTCGGATCGGCGGAGCAGTCCTTGGACGCCAGCTTCCTCCTGCGCCGCACGGGTCTACGATCGGCGGTGGGCGACGCCGGGGCCGGCGGGTGGCTGCTGTCTGCGGCTGCTGGGCCCGGTGGGGATGCTTCCTGCGCGCTTGAGTCTTCCCCGTTGTTCCTCTCGGTCTGGTCTTCCATGGTCGTTGGTTTCAGTCACAAGTGTAAATAAATAAATAAATATTTATGTACTCTTTTTTTTTTAGACTGCGCAATTCGCTCACCGCGGATGGCGATCTGGCCCAGATGATGATGACGTCAGCAGTCTAGAGTACATAGAAGGGGCTTTTAGCTTATCTAGTCTGACTTCAACAACAACAACAACAGCACTCCCCAACAAACATGAACAGACAGCTATGTAGAGAGAGATTATCACAAACAAACAAAAAAATTGGTTGGAGAGAGAGACACATAAATACATATTATGTGGGATATGAAGATAAGAGAGGCACATCATAAAACTTGGTAAAAGATAACATGTGCTACAAGAGGAATACAATCCCCCCCCCCCCCATTGTATTGGTAAAAAATAATGAATTTCAAGTAAGAAAAAGAAAAATCCAACAGAAGAAGAGTGTTCCTTTCCAATAGTAACAATCAATGCAAGTTATGTAAGGCTTCTTGGCTGGAAGATTTTTTCTGCCTGATGGAGGAACCAGGGCAGGTGCTGCCAAGGTCTGACTCTGGATGGCTTCTACAGATTGACCATTCAGGTGGCTCTGCTGAGGCAGAAAGAGATTGTTAATAGGAGAACATTTTCCTGGATGTTTCTGTTGAGCCGGAACAATATCGCATGTATGTCAGCAGGAAAGAATGATCTCTACAGTGTGCATGAGCTCCCAGATGAGAGAGCATCCCAGGGCACACGTGAAATGCAAAAGAATAAAAAAAAGTTGGATAGGGGGCCAAGGTTGAGTTCCAAGCACCATCACATTAAGGAATAGCAGCAGTTGAGCAGGTTTGACTTGCAGTGCTTGTTGAGCAGGTTTGATTTGCACAACAACAATTGGCAATTTGATGGCAGGGAATTGTAAATGAATCCTTCTTCAAAGTTAACATTTTTTTCAAAATAAATCTCTCTGGATTTGAGATCTACTCATGAGTCTGCATACTCCCATTCACAATTTTACCATGAAAAATCAATTGTCACTTCATATCAAATCAAATCACATAGCATTGATCCCTGTTCTGATATAGCTCTGATGGGAGTTTGGACTCATGACAATGGTGCCTTTGTGTGCTACAAGCGGATGACACAATCATAAATTTTATGTATGATGGATAGCTTTCTAAACTTATCCACATGTCACTTGATATCTAGTGATCCTTTTTTTTTTCATAGTGATTTGAGCCACTAGGGATACATGAAATGGGACTAAACCCAAAAGTATAATTCATAGTTGCAGTAGTCCATATATATTTTGATTGAGCTTATTTTCACACACAGGTGTGCTATCAGTCTTCACCACCTCACATTTCAATTTTGACTATCCACAATCAAAGAGCTATCAAATTAATCATCAACTTGTGTCCAATAAAGTTAGCTTGAACAACACACCAACAAATGGAGTCGGCAAAATTGACATCAAGAGATCAAGCGAATCAAAACCACGATTTCCAGTCTCTTCGGAGACTGATCAAGAGAATGATGTAGATGATATTGAAGAATAGTCAAACAAGTGACAAGTTTCTTGGGCAGCTCAGATCAATATAAAGCGATGAGGATACATAAAGACGAGTTACAGGAAAGAAAGGGTAATTATAGGAAAGGAATGTTAGATTTGAGTATGATTAGGCTGAATACAATGAAGATGAGGAATTGAAAGATTTTATTAAATGAATGTTTGGAAGGTAATAAAAGGCAACTCGGGAAGTCAAAGATATAAGCCAACTTGACACTGCACAGCAGATGCAGATCTGAAGAGTATGTTTTCCATGGTAGCTTTTCGGTATTACTATGCAGCAAATAGGCTTAGGAATGAATGAAGTGAAAAAGATTGCGATAGAGTTAAATGATAGCAATGAATAATAAAATAGTATGTTCTCGAGGAAACTGCATCAAGTTGAGTATCTCCTCTCGACAAATTCAAATTTTCACTTGAGTCCTTGAGTACGTCAAAGAGGACCCCTAATGTCAGTTTTTGTTATCCGGATTGAGTAACTCAGCTAGCTGTGATTTCATTTGAGTTAACAGATCTTGATGTGCCTGGATGAGCTCCATTGATTTTTTGAGCATCCTTTCCGCTTGATCTTTCCGGGTATGACCTGCAGTTGAACATTTTCCATCAGATTGGTTTCCAAAAAAATGGTCGAGTGAGCAAAAAAGAAAAAAAAAAAAAAGCCAACGCAAACAGGAATACACGTACAATCGCACAGCGTTTCCTGGCCGACAGCTTTTTGAAGCAGACGGCCTTGCTGAATCAAATTGTCGACTGTGAACGAATCAAGCCTTTGCAAAGAAGGGCTGGTGGAAAGGGCTACAAAAGCGTAATAATAAGCAAGAGGGACACAAAGGAAATTTGTTATAGAGTCAGCAAGCCATCTGGCACAACACGACTTGTATCGCAGCAGCAAAATGATTACTCACTAGAAAGTGATTTGCTTGCACGATCATCCAAATCATATTCAGATGATTTGACCTCATCGATCATATTCTTTGTTGATTCTGTAGGTGACACTGCTTGTGATTGATAGCAAGGTCGGGGGGTCGGGGTAGTCAGTGTCTCGGATCGTAGTTCAATATTACAGTTCTAGCTGCGATGAGCTGGCGAGTGAGGCAGAACTGCAAATGCAATATACTGACCGCTTGGTTCGTTGAGAACAACCACCAACTGTCGCGTGAGCTTGGACATACGCTGTTGCTGCCTCTCGATCAACTCTTGGTAATCATTCGAAGCTCCTAGCTCTGCTTTCCCATTTGAAACGTGGTGTTTGCTTGACGACGCTCGCTTTTCTTCCATTTCAATCGGAGTCTGGTGATCATGGGAATCTGACGCCCTCTCTTCTTCCCCTTCGATCGGACATGGTGACATAGCGGATTCACCTTAAAACGGCGAAGGAAAGCCGCAAACAGCAGAAACGGATTAAACCTTTTCAATATAATATTCAGGTAAAAATTCATGCTGAGATGATGCAATACTGACTCATGAGCTCCGGGGGGTTAGGCTCGTTAGGATGTTGAGCGCAATCACTCATAGTTACCGTCGTCTCGACACTGCATTCGATGATATTGGCTTCAGGAATGCGAGTTTGAGAGTGAGACAGCAACATAATGGGTGAGCATATCCTTGTCATTGGATAGCCCGTTTCAGAATAATGACTCACATAATCCTTCAGTGAATGCATCATGCGGTGCAGATGTTGGTGGTTGTGAGGCAATTTCAGGTTCATCTCGGGAGTCTGCTATCCACTGCGCCAGGTGTCCGGCCAGATCGCCCGCTACGGCAAGACTCTTCTCATGGGCTTCGTAGCGATCCACTATGTGTTGAGCAGACGGATTTGATTTCCTGATGGATGAGTTTGAACGGCATTCGACCAGTTGCCTTGGCCTGATGAATATTTGATCTGCAGTGCCAAGTGTTGGTTGCTGCTCGGGGTACTGCTCATCGGGTGCATAAACCTCGTGCTCCACGGTGGGGATCTCCATGGAGATGTTGCAGGACTCTGGAGATCTGAGTTTCAAGAGACCATTGGAGTGCAGAGAAGGCTTTACTGGATTTGGGGACTCAGAAAAGCTCACGGTGAAATGCTCGTCCAGCAGGCCCTCAGTGAGTGCATTCCAATTTTCCAGAATCCATTGTAAAGCATGGATTGCTCGTTCAACCGAAGTGGGATTCCTTTGGGTCCTACTTCCAAACAGTGCCGGTCCAAAAATCTTGGAGATCCCAATCGAGCTGAACTTACATTGTGGGAATAGAGGGATTTGCGATAAGAAAGCGACCACATATATCAGCAGGCTGAACGCCCTTGTGGGCATGAGCCGCAAGATGCATTGCGCAGCTTTGAGGTGCCCCGCATTCGTGGATTTGCGCTCCCTCACACAGAATGACCACAGAATGTGGAAAAGGTCCCGGGACATCACAGGTTCGGGCAAGGCCCTCAAATATCTCTTGAATAAACTGCAGAGGACATGGATATCCTCCGAGCCAAGGTTTATCGCGTCTGGGTTGAGTGGCGCGTGGTCAAAGGACTCGGCAAGGGCATCGATTCTCTCCGCTTTGCCGGCAATCCGCATGAAGCCGGGTGTTTCCATTCCTGAATAGCAGCAATTTCACTAGGGTTAGGCCCTTGATAGGGCGCGTAGGACAAGAGGTTTATGAACTCACCACGGGAGTAAATTTCCTCGACTAGCGCAAATATGACGATGGGGATGAGATGTTTGTGGCCTCCAATGACGGTTACACAGCTGAACGAATCGCTTTCCTCCAGAGGGCATCCGAAGACCTTGTATTTAAATGAGCGCGTCGCATTACTAGCCAGCAAACCAAACGTAGCCCTTCTGTCTTCGCGGGATGTTTCACTTCGATGGAGAGATTTGCTTTTGGATAAGGGCTCATGATGAGCAAACGATCCCTTCCTTTGCTTCCATCCTAAACGTCCTAAGATTCCATTTCCAATGGACCTTCTATTCGGATTTGTGTTGTCTTGACACTCCTGCCTGTTGTTATTGCTTTCGAATGTATGCATACATTGGTGGAGAAGTTGGTCGACATGAGTGAGCAATCGTAGCTCATCGTAGCCAATAAGGCGCTCCAGGTACTGAATCAACTCCTCCGGCGACTCCTTTCGAATGGGAATTTGGGGTGGCGGGCTGACGGGGGTGCCTTCATCAAGTACCGTTGGATTGTATTTGAAACCCGCCGTTTCCTCCGACATGGTATTCATGACTGGACTTGAAAGAGCACCTGGACGGGACGATTGAAATTTATAAGCAGATGATGATGAGCGAGATGGCCTGACTCCCGGCGTTGATGTCGGCTGCTTGATGGATTTTCTTGGCTTTAGCGGCGTAGCCTGCAAGGAAGTAGGCGGAGGGCTAGTCGCGGAATAAGGTGATCTTCCCTGATTGTGACGAGGACTAGGAGCTGCTGAGGATGCCTGCCGACGGCCACTATGGCCATCAACAATTGACCATCGCTTCTGCACCAATGTTAATGTTGAGCGACGCTTCAAATCCAATGAGGGCGTGGTGTTCTGGATCTGAGAGTCGCCAGCGTCGATGAAGCCTCGGGAGTTAAAAGCTGACTGGTATGCCTTAGGGAACTCATGCATGTTCCCATCGTAAGATTGGCTGGTCGTCTTGAGGGGAGTAGGGACTGGGCGCGGAATGAAGCTGAGACGTCGTTGATTGGGAGGGCTTGTATCCGCTAAAGAATGCGACCGACTGTCGTTCTGGGATGCGCTGCGAGGATGAAACCTCTTGTGTGCGGGGGGATCGTGTTGCTTTGAAGATGGGATGGAGCTTTTGATGACTTCCAACTGCTGCTGATGTCCCGAAGATGTTTGAGGATAATGCTGCTGCCGCTGCAACTGTAGTTCCACCTGTGGTTTCTGGGAGAGGTCTCGCCGCATAGAGAAAGAACCGTTGGAAATAGTTTGAAGACGCCCTTGGAGGCGGGGTGATGACATGGTAGCCTGCGTTGTAGACTTGGGATTTACGTGGGTAAAGTCTTGGCTAGCAGTGCAATGCGATCCACTGTTATCTTGCATGCTCAGTTTCTGGCAATGCTGAAAGATACCAGGAGAAGTTGCGGAGTTGGTGTTGGTGGTATGGGTTGAGCTGGTGCGGATCGAATTGATCGTCTGCGCCGAATTGGTGCGCAAGCGACCAGTAAAATAGTTCGATGATTCTTCCTCGACGTTGTGACGCTGCCGCAAAGTTTCTAGCTCACTGTTCAGGTGTGAGTCTTCCTTCCGACCCTTCCGCAAAGAGTCTTCATCCACTAAGGACAAGTGCGAATTCTTGAATGTGAGACAGTTGTCAAGTGGGTTGTATGAGGTGGTGGAAGTCTTGGTGGCTCTGGGAGGTTTGGCAAGAGAGGTGAGATGTGAAAACATGATAAGGCTGGAATTAACTGGCGGCGTAATGCAGCTGGTAGTTGTTCGAGACAGCTGACTCGACAAAAAAAAAAAAAGGAATTGGGCCAAGAAGATAAGGTAAGATATCGCAAGTTGAAACTGTAGGAAAATGGGCGATAGAGCTGCTCTGCGAGCGAAGGCGTTGGAAAGTTGGGAAAAGGTCACTCAAAAGAAAAGCGAGGTATGAAAAGACGAAATAGCTTTGAGACTTCAACGAGATTCCCAAGCAAGCAAAGAAGAATTGCGCCATGGTAACACGTGAACCAGGCGAAGAAAGGTAAAGTATTGGGTTCAGAACGACTTGGGACTCGGCATGTCTGCTAAGTGAACATTGGATGCAGCCGTGGCCCGTGGATGCACATGCGTAGAATTATAGAGCAAAAGCTTGTGAGCAAAAATCTGTAAATCCAAGGGGAATGGAATCCATGAAAGGAAGGCTCGGGGCATCGTGACCCAGGCTGAATGCCGTGGGTGTGGACAAATTTTTTGTGAACCATCACAAGATTCGTGTGTATAATTCCCAGCACCGGGTGCATGAGAACGTTTAACGAAGGGCAAGAACCATAAAATCTCGGAATCTGGGTGCAGAAAGGTTACAACCAGAGGTGCTGTCCTACCATATTTAGGAGATCCGCCCCGTGCATTGGTCGGTTGATGTTGCGCTGGGCTCTCGGGTGCAGACGACCGGGTGGCGGATGAGCCAGCACCTGGTTTGTTGTAGTTGCGCTTCAGGCCATGAGATCATAGTTTTCAGATACTGCGATAGACTTATCGACAGGGACGCTGCATCCAAAGCTGGCCATCGCCCAACACGGTTTTGTTCTCAAACGGAACTCTCCTATACATATCGCGAAGCAAATAAAAATGGAAGCTGCAAACTTTGGTGTTGATTCCAGCTGGGTCATCTCTGTTTTGACTGATTCTCTGCTATTCAGCTCGTCATGCGATGTTTGTGGACGTTTGTTAAGAGCGCGATAAACGTACGGACACAGCCTTCGCCTTGAAGCTTGCATTTTATCATCCCTGCTCTAAAGGTGATTCAAGCATCATCTTCCGGCGCACTTGCACGTTCTCACTCCATACATACCCAACCATATTAATTTGGGTGAGCTTGGGTGCTCACATCATGATCGGAAAGTCTCATTCAATTGGTGGCACTGGGAATTGAAGTGGAAAAGTACGAAGTCAATCCTGTTTCGACTCAACTCTTAGTCGAGCAACTTTTTCTTCTTGCAGTGTGAGTCAGAGTGGGAGAGATTGTTTTGGCTTGAAACAATCTTCCCAGATAAAACCACTGTTGGGCTGGTCAAATCATGTCCATTCCACTGCAACTCCCCAGCTAGCTTACCATGAACGTGAAAGGACAGGCAAGTCACCCGCATGGCCGGTGGCAGAGGTAAATGAAAGTAATTCACAAAAATACCTTTGGTATGTAACCCTAAAACAGCCCATCCACCATGTTTCTTGCCTGCCCTTTTCAAATTTTCAAACGGGGGCAATAGGGGGCAACCTCAGATCTTTTGCGTGTTCAACCTCTCATATGTTCTGCAGGGTTTTCCACAAACCCGCATGATCCAACGTTTGATGAAATTGTATCTGTTTTGCCATTGAGTCATAATTAAGAAATATCATTCAATTAGACTTGAGAATAGTGAAGAATTGAAATTAGCAGATTTTAACATCTGCTCAGGAAAACAGCCCATTGATACATCCAATACAAGCAAGCTTACCAAAAATTGACGGGGATCAATAAACCACTGGAGAGGAAGGTTCTCTGGTTGTTGAGCTCAAGTTGTTTTTCATTTGTTTTTGAATTACATCTGCTTCTGTTGTTAATCAATGGACTGTTTCAAATGGAAGCATGGGTCAGCTCTTTTTTAAAAGATAAAAATTCCAGGCTTATGATTTTCAACAGGTCTTGTCACTGTCAGTGGTATCTGCCTTACAATGCCTTGTGGCAATCTTCTAATATTAGTTGGGTTTATTTTGAAACAAGATTAAACAGCCAGAAGGTGAATTTGGCAATGAAACTCTGTTTCTTTTTCTTGAACAAGAATTTGTGATGGTTATCATGAGGCCAGTTCCAGTAGGTGCTACAACACAATCAAGTGAGAATTGACAGGTACCCGTGACTTGGCTCTTAGTGGGCATGGTTTAGAAACTTCAGGAATTGTTTTTGTTCAGAATATGAATATGAAATGAAAACCAACCTCCCATTGGAAAGAATGTGTTGTTTTTCTTGGTTGGTTTGGGCCTCACCATTTAGGGGGGATTTAGGGGGGTTCAAAATTCCAGGAACTTTCACTTGCTACCTGACAAAAGATCTGTTCATCTGGAATCAGCTTATTGAATAGTAAGAATCATAATTGGAGGCCTTCCTGTTGCTTGAATTTCTAATATTTTAAAAAAAAATCTTGTACAGTAGTGAAAATCAGTGACAATCAAGCTCCCTCTGGCACAACCAAAGAAAGGTTTGGGGTCTGGTTTGGGAAAGGTCAAGTTTGCAAATTTGACCTCTGGGAAGTGCTCCATTGTTTCTCTTCTTTTTCTTGAAATTTATCATGATTATTTGATACGTATATATCTTTTCACATCTTCCTAGCCTTATGAATAAAAAAAACATACACAACAAGTGAAGTAAACATAAATAACAATTCTTCTATTTGCCTTTTTTTGTTTTTTTAGAACTCAAATTCATGTAGTTTTCCTCTTCAATACTCTTGCCCCGCTCCCTTAGGCCTAAAAAACCAGGAAAATTGATAAAATGGACCTCCTGCAGTTTCTTTTGTGGAGGAGGAATCACAGCTGGGCCCCACTTGTACTCGCACCTCTCCTTTTCAGGTTAAGCTAGGATTCCTGGCGGGGGCCCCGACCCTCTGAAGCGAAGCCACGGGTGGCGGGACCGGGATGAAACAAGGCGTTCAAGTCTCTTTCCCTCTTTCAGCTTTGCCAACACGACCAGCGATTCGCAAAATAGCTCATGTCCGATACTTGCCAGTGGTTCCACGATACACAGCCAGACTAATATATCTGCTCAGAACTCTTTAATCATAGGATTCGTCGGAGTTGTATAAGGGTCATCTACGCCCAGTCCATCCATCATCTACTTTATGGATCCTCCCGAGTCGACTTCACGCGGTAAATTGCTCATAACCCGTTTTCTTATCGGGAAGAGAGCATGCCGACTGAAAAGAAATGTGGGAACTATCCAGATCTTACACCAAAACCAATTGTTGCACTTGAGGAATCTGTCGTCAATCGCATTGCGGCTGGCGAGGTAGGCATATCTTGTTTATCTATCAACATCTCAGGGCCCATTAGGCTTCGCTGCTTGAGTGTTGCTCGACATCTTACACCGAGAATGACATCTATGTTTTACCCGCATCAGATTATTATTAGACCGGCCAATGCAATCAAGGAATTGCTCGAAAATTCTATCGACGCCGGCGCAACCAGTGTCAAGATAACCGTGAAAGACGGCGGCGCAAAGATGCTGCAGATTCAAGACAATGGTTCTGGAATCAGGGCAAGTAAGGACTTGAAGGAATGTACAATAGCTCATTTGACTTGCTGATCCTTTCTGGCAAATTAACAGAAAGCCGACTTGGGAATTCTTTGTGAAAGATTCACAACGTCAAAGATTCGCAAGTTTGATGACTTGAGCTCTCTGCGCACTTACGGATTTCGAGGCGAGGCGTTGGCCTCAATATCACACATTGCACACCTCACAATCGCAACGAAAACGCGCTCCGAAGGAGTAGGTTGGAAGTGAGTGTCTAGATATCAACTTCAAGTCGATACTGTCGACCCTGCTCACTGAGTGCACAACATGCCTATAACTCAGGGCCCAATACTCGGATGGAAAGCTGGTACCCTTAAAGCCTGGCGGATCACCAGATCCACAAGCTTGTGCAGGAAACGACGGTACTATGATCACGGTACGTACATCTTCTTCGCATAATCCTCACGCGCATCAATCAAACCCCAGCTCGTGGAAGGTGGGTTCTTACCCCGATGAATTGTGATTTAGGTAGAAGACATGTTCTACAATGTTCCTCAACGCAGAAAAGCATTGCAAAGTGCATCGGAAGAATACAGAAAAATATTGGATGTTGTCACTAGGTATGCCATACACAACCAAGGTGTTGCCCTTAGCTGCAAAAAAGTACTTCCCCATGACTGTTTTCTTGTCAAGTTCCTCTAATATTGACCCTCTTTTGATCCTGACAGGCTGGTTCTCCATCTCCTGACGTCAACACCTTAGCAACTGCCAACGTCCTGGAAACAATTGGTCGTCTCTATTCAGAAACTCTCAGGAAAGAATTAATGCATCTCGAATTCACGGACAAAAAACTCGGTTTCAAAGTAGAGGGTTATTTCTCTACCGCAAACTATAACGCTAAGAAAGCAATCACAATGATATTCATAAATAGTCAGTCTCAATCCTAACGACTCTCCTTCAGGTGGCCCGGGAAAGCCTGACTCGTATTGCCACAGATCGACTTGTGGAATGCAGTCCATTACGGAAGTCCCTTGAAATCACTTATCTATCGATTCTCCCGAAAGGCAGCTTCCCGTTCATATACATCTCCCTGGAAATTTCTCCTGATCGAGTAGATCCCAACGTCCATCCAAACAAAAAAGAGGTTCATTTTTTGGATCAGGATGAAATCGTTGAAAGAATTTGTGACAAATTGAACGTCTTTCTAGCTGGATCAAACTCCAGTCGATCCTACAGCGTCCAGGTATGTCATAAGTTTTACTTTCAGCGAGTCCTAGAGCGATTGACCGAAACCAATTTCTTTTGTATTCAAAAGACGATATTGCCCATGGCCACACCCGATGACAAAATGCCAAGTAGTTCTCGGGCGGATCCCAGCCAATCTAAATCTTCCAAATCCGCTAAAGTACTGCCTCAAAAGTTGGTTCGAACCGATCATCGTAGCCGAACGCTCCAATCTATGTTGCGTCGCGCTACTGGTACAAACGGGGATGATATGACTCCTAGGGAAACCAATAGCGAGGACCCACTTGATTTACAGACGCCTGTCCTCAGTAGCAACTCGAGCTCTCAAGCTCCTCAGTCCACCATCCATCCAGTCAAAGTTGAGGAGAGCCGCTGTCTTCTCGCAAGCATCAGAGATCTCAAACAAGAGATCAAGTCCAAGACCGACAATGGTTTGCAGAGTTCCATGTTCAATTTAGATCATCATGACTTTCCCACATGAGAATTTTGACGCCGTGAATTCGATTTTATACATTATTTAGACCTGGAAAATTTGATTAAACACCACACTTTCGTCGGTGTGGTCGACACTCAGAAAGGCTATTCATGTATTCAACATGAGACCCAGCTTTATCTGGTTTACCACTTTTCTTTCTGGTAAGCTTGACGATGAAGCAATGGATCTTTCATAGTGTATACCGCTCTTGGTTTCATGGAGGTGACTCGTACAATTCTCGATGGCGAAAATGGCGAAGTGAGGAGCTGTTTTATCAATTAGGTGTTCGGCAATTCGGGTCATTCGATCGAATTCAATTAAAACCTGCGGTTTCTGTTCATAAGCTTGTCACTTTGGCGGTGGAGAGCGAACCAAGCGAATATCTTGATAAGATAGGTCGAAGCAACGCAGTAAAAGTAAGCAAATCCATGGAATGTTTAGATTTCTATCTGTCACCTCTGAAATTGCACTCATTCATACGAACTCTTTCTCTATTCGTAGAAAATCTGCGAAAGGTTAAACTCCAGCGCAGAAATGTTGGATGAGTATTTTTCATTCCAAATCGATACCGCCAGTGGTGATCTGGTAACTCTTCCAATTCTCCTGCCCGAACATGTGCCGAATATGGAGAAGCTACCACTGTGTAAGTCGAGAGAAAAGTCAGATCCGTAATACTGCCGTCGAAAAAAAAAACATCGAATCTTCTTGCAGTATCAACCAGACACTGATGGCTTGCTATATTAGTCCTTGTCCGCATCGCGGTGGAATGTAACTGGACGAATGAAATGGCGTGTTTTTCGAGTTTCTTGCGCGAGTTGGCGTTTTTTTATGCTCCCAGTGGATTGCCTTTGGCGTGTTTGAGCGACGGACAGATCAATGCGGCTGAGGCGGACGAGAAGGAGCAGCTCCAACAGCTGATCTTTCCGGCTATGAAGAAATACCTTGCACCGCCATCCAATCTTAGAGATGACATTAAAACAGTTACTACCTTACCTGAACTTTATAAAGTCTTTGAAAGGTCTGTCTTTCCGTTTGCTATGTTACATGCTTTGCCGTTGGCTCTCTCCCATGCGAACTAGCTAATCATTTCAACTGGCTCTCACTTTCACATTTTCCTTAACAAACAACTCCACAGGTGTTAATGAACGTGGTGCTCTCACAAATAAATATCCAAAACCAAAAACCTCTTCGAGCTCGGTGTATATCTAACAACTGAAGAAATGCAATTCTATAGTTGTGTTGCCAAAAAAGTACATAAAGCCAAGTTAGACAAGAACTTAACTTACACCACGTGTATATTTTTACCATGGTAAAAAATTGTGCGGGAGGAAAGTGGGTCAAGATGGGATGATGATGTGAGTGATAAAGAGAAGAGGATAAACCAAACATATGACCGTGATGAGTGCACACATAACTTAGGGCTCTATGGATGTGCCTAGCGCACAAATGATTCATGATTTCTAGGATCAGTTATAGGCTGTCCCTGTCAAGCAAGGGGCAACAATTATCTTTTCTTAGCACACATAAGTTGTAACCAGGCGCATGAGTACGCTGACCAAATTAGTCTTTGATAACTCAACGTTGTGACATTAACCCTTTTATTTACATGTGACGGTGCAATACAACTTTTTCCTATCTTGCTTTCCCATTGGGAATGGGAGGATGCTTCGCATCCGGGCCCTTTGGGCCCCCGATCCCATCGGGAGGCTTAGTTAAGCTAGAGCCATTTGACTTTGATCATTTCATCAGAACACTTGAGAAGTCATTTGGTCAAGCAATGGCCGGTCTCTGTTGCCCGCACAAAGATTGCAGTTGATCTGTTCTTTTCTTTGTGTCTCTACCCTCCCCACTGCATCTGATGAACTTTGGATCAACCTGGAATCTGGATCAACACATGCCAGCGTGAGACATGATGGCAGACAGTGCCTGGCACTGCTCTCATGGTGTAGCTTCAAGTAGGACTCCATTGGGTTTACAAACAGCGGGTCTCTGGCCATGTGGTAATACATCACCACCAGACACAACACTAAGGGTGCGTACCATAGGGCCCTCAGAATTGTTCCTATGCCAGATTTTTGATTTTTTTTTGTGAGAATCAATTTTCCCCAGAAACGCATACCATAGGCACCAGTTTCTGGGGAAATCCGAGGAGCAATTCTCCATGAAAACAAGCAATCCTAGAAATAGGTCTGACCCTGTTTCTTGGATCTGATTCTTGCCCACCTTATGCTCACGCAAACACACACAACAATCATTCCTATCTGGTACGCGATTCTGTTGCATGCGCAAATCCAAAGTCGCAAATCCAAAGTGTGTTCTGCAATTGCGCTGTTTCTGAATGCGGAGAACCCGCTTTGAGAATCACCCAAAAAAAATGGTACAGGGCCTAAGAGCATCCGCATTGGTTGTGGAGGTTGAGGACAGTTTAGTCCACCAAGAGGACCCCGGATAGGCCCTATGAAACACACTTATGAAGTAGGTATCTGGGGGCAGATAAAATGGCAAAAACATACTTATTAAAACCCAAAAAAATGCAGAAAAAGAGATGTTTTTGCTCAAAAAAATCACTGAACATACTTATGTAATGGGTATCAATTCAGGAGATTTAGTCCAAAATTCCAAAAATTGTGTCCAAAAAAAGACCCAAGTGCATAATTGTGGCAAAAATGCAGTTTTAAGGCATTTTTATTGAAAAAACATACTTATGCAATAGGGGGGTTCACGATAAGATTTATCGCTTCTCGCGCGCTTCAAATTTTTTTCTCGCGCGAGAATTCTCGCTTAAATTTATGATAAAATTTTAACACCACGAGCAGCCCCCACGGGTGTCTCGCTCGCTCAACTCAACTAAAAAAAACTTAATTATATGTGCGCAGCACTCGCGCAGCACATCTAAAAATTTCTCGCGCCGCTTAAAAAAAAAACTCGCGGATCCTTATTGTGAACCCCCCTAATGGGTATCTAAAACAAATTTTTGGCTAAGAATCATGTATCCAAAATGGGTTTTTGCCAATATTTACATAAGTGTGTATAGTCGGGGTTTTCCGGGGTCCTCCACCAAGTTATGTTGGACTTACCTTAAGTCAAGGTGTGCAACGGCACTGGTGCAGGTTTCAACAGGTGAAAGTATTGTCTTTTGAAGAAAGCTTGGTCTTTTGACCAAATTTTTTTGTTTCAGGATCACATAAAGTATAAATTCAATTTTTAGCTGCGCAGCGGAAAATCCGGATGTGCAAAGGCAAATCACACACTTTTGACATGTGGTGGCACCACTACTGCAGTCATTTTGATGAACACAATTGCAAATTGCACCATGGCTGCCTCTGTCAAACCACCCTACCATAACAATTTGAATGATGCAATGGGCCAATGGGCGTGGGTTGCACAGCAGGTGAACAGGTCAGTCTGTCCACCTTCCTTCACCCCCCCTCCCTCACCCTCCAAATTTAACAAATTCCTTTTGTGCTAATGGCCTTCACCTCTTACTCATCCCTGTCAATTTTTTCCAACACTAGCACAATTCAGGGAATTGTATTGCCAAGTGCCTTGCAAATCACCACCACCACTTCAGCTTCAGAAATAGCCCCGGCAATGCACAACTTAGCAAGCCCTGATATCTTGTTCACCACTCCATCAGCTTCTCAACGTGGCGGAAGAACCACCACACCTTCAGCATCTTGCAAGGGCGCTACAACAAACTTCATATGCGTAGTTAACTTCACCATCTTCTGCCCGGAAAAGAAACAGACCAAGACCAAAAAAGATCAAAGTCAAATGGAAGGCTTATAAACACAAGAAGAACTCGGCGATCACAATTGACACCTCTTGTACCGGCCGGACTACCTTCCAAAAGATGGTCAGGTTGTAAAGTGCCAAGTCTTTCAGTACTATTCCAGCTAAGATCAAAGAGGGCAGCATATCCAACCCCCCAACAATCACCTGGAGTGCGTTCATTTTGTGCAACAACGATTACCCCAAAGCCACCCTGGTATTAATCTCATCCAAAGCGGACTTTCAGAACTGGATTAAAACAATCATTGAATCCCAAGCCAAGCTGGGTGGCATAGTCCTCATGATGGAAAATCCTCAGGTCAAGGAGCAACTTGCTTGCAAAGAGGCCTTACTGGCCAATTTGGTTTGCGCAGAATCTTCCCAGATTGCATCTTTGTCTTGGCCCGGAGCTTCTGATGAGGTACATTGTTTTGTGCTCTTTTTCTGGTCATCCTCTACTTCCTTTGTTGATGTAGTTATCTTGTACATTCATCCAGGAGAATTAAAGTTGCAAGGACTACGAGGATCTCAAAATCTACATTGATGAAATATATAAAAAATGGGGCACGGTTGGGGAATACAACCGCAAGCTCCCATGTTTTCCCCATCCCACGGATTCTGAGCAATACATACTCCTCACTGGCAAAGCTGTGGATACCTGGGGAAAGGCATTGGTGAGTGGTTGTTGGATAACTGTCATGACTATGCAGCTTGCTGATGTTGTTCCCTTTAGCTCAAGAAAACCCCCAGTGTCAGTGTCGAATTGCCACCATTGCAGTGGTGTTCCAAATATGACACAAATTTTCATTTTTTTCCTTCTCATTTTTCTCTCATATTTACACTCAGATATCCTCAGATATTATTGAAGAATCAGAATCTTGGCAAAATTCACTCTAGAACACAACACACGGAATATTCAAGGCTCATCCGGCTCAGAAGTTATGGACAAATCAACATATTCAGTCACCTAATCCCTAATCCCTGCTACAGCCACTAAATCACAAAACCCTCAAAATCCCATAGATTGTTCCATAAACACATTCTTCAGGCAAAATGATCTTAGGGAACAACTCATGGAATCTTTGTTACATGCCTGGATCAATAGTTATGGCCAATATTAGTTCCCAGACCCGGGTTTATTCCAGTTACACACACTTACACAGAGCTTTCACAAGGCAATCAAACAAAAACCCCACCCACAACTCAACCACTAGGCACAGGTAACCCCTTTTCTAGGATGTTCCATCCAACTTAGGCCCCATTCACCATGGAAAGTTCCATCAGGTCCAGAACCACAAGTCAACCCAATTTCACTTGTTCCATTGTTCCATTTGTTTCCATCAACCACAAATCAGCCTGTATTAGTCATCACCTGTTGTTCCATCATGTTCCATGACCATTGTTCCAACCACAAGTTGACCACCCCCCATTTGTCAGGATTTGGATATAAAAGGGGCTCTCCTCTAGCTGTTTTCCCCTTCCTCACCAGATTCTGGGATCACATCACATTACACACCATCCACAAATACTTTACACTATCCCCTATAGTCTGATACACTGGTCACTCCTCATTATAAGTCACCCAATATTGAGGTTTTAAGCAATCAACATCAGAAATAACAACATCATCATTAATCATTGAACAACTCATCTTGACTCAACTTGGTTGAAGCATTGGCTCCCAGAACCTCATTTAGCATTACAACTCACCATCATCCAAACTTGGTACAGAACTCATTAGCTTATAAAAACCTTATCATACCCTTACACCTTCATCAGTCACCACTATCATCATCAACACTCAACACTCAACATATCCTTAATCACCTACACTTGCTATACCAACTGGAGTATCTTGGATACACTTACTATCACTTGAATTAAAGCCTGTCAATCATAGATTGGGGGGTCTTGTTTTAGTGTCTAGTATAGGAACAGCAGAGTCACCCTCACATCATCCCGTTCCGCACTCAGCAAAAGGTCTTCACTGACACTTTTGAGACTTACACCGTCAAGCTTGAAATACAAAACTTGCAAAAAGTCACCCTTGAAAAACAGCACCGGCGCGGCCACAAATACCGCTCCCCTCAAAACTTTGCAACTGGCGGCTATTGCCACAGCTGTTGATCAAGTGCAAGTGTTGGCCCAGGGCGCAACTCGTGGGAAGGATATTTTGGAACACCAAGCCCCATCTCAGGCCTCCTCTGATGACAAATCCGGCCAAGGGTCAATGTCTGCGTACCTTGACTTTGTGGGGATTGTTGAAAATAAGAGCGTGACATTAAAAATATTATTGACAAACAACATTGACCAGTATCACCTCTTTAAACCCCCTCACTTCAGCCAAGAGAAACTTCTCTCCATAGTGTTGAGTTCAGACTTAAAATAACATTGAAGTAAGCAACAAGACATAAGAAAAACAATGAAGACAAAGATAAAAATAATACCTTAAAATAACAGGAACAGCACCAAGATGAGAGAAAATAAGAATAAGATAATATGGGTAAAATACCCCTAGGATAGACAGAGAGAGAGAGAAGCGAAACGGTCAACAAAGAGAAACAGGAGATGGGAGAACAGAAATAGGAAATGGAGATGGAGTAAGAACCTGATGGAGTCGACCTAGTCGCTAGTGGCCTTGACAAACGTATCAACCAATAGATGATCTTCTTGAGAATGATGTGCTTGATGTCAAGATGAGGAAAGACCTGAGAATGGTCAACAGCAAGGTGGTAAAGAGAGTCAATACTCCAAATCTAGAGTTGACACACTTGCGCAAGATTGACTAACCCATAATTCAACACATAGGACTCAAGATTGGAACTATTGCCAAGTTGCGCTCCCCCGTCAGCAAATACAAAAGACATCTCAAATCCCCTTCCTCCAACAATTAGCCTTTTGATATTGGTGTCAATATCCTTTACTTATCCTTATCTATTCTTATATGATATCACACGTGATATCATATCACAATTGTATCTTTTGTCTTCATCTTTTACTTTGTGACTCCAACTCGCTTGCTCAACTGCAAATTCCCTGATCAGGCCGCTTGTGATCCATTGTCTCACAAATTGCAATGTGTTCTGTCTCCCAAGTTCCTCTCTTTTGGTTTCACTGTCTGAGAAATGAACAGCATGCAGGACATGCATATTGGAACACGCAAACCTTGAACTCTATTGCGCCATTGGTCCAATGCTAATCAGCTTTGTGACTTGTCCCCGGCAACCACAATAACCAGGCCAAAGCATCCATCTGACGTTTGCTGATATGTGTATCTCATTTCCCCAATGGCATGATACGGATGGAATTTGCAGGCAGGGCCCACTTACCCTCCTCTGGCAGTGCTTGGCCATATAAGGCCACCTCTCTGGACCGTTTTGGTCTTGTCAGTCACCCCTTGAGCCTCAACTGCTAGGGTGTAGCAATTTTTATTATTTGTGACTCCATCCCTCCAACGTAATGGCTGATAAATCCAATAGCTTTCATCACTCCACCCCATCCCCATCCCCCACTCAACATGTTTCCACAAGTGACCATGGGCCTCTCCCAGGTACCGTGGAGGAGGCAGTGAGCAAGAAACCCATCCCATCCCCCACTCATCAAGAACCCTCTGGTGATCAGGACCCTCTCCCACATACTGTGGAGGAGGCAAGCGAGAAACCCATCATGCGCCCTCCTTGTGTTGTTCCTGTGGCCATAGACTATTTCCTCTTTGCCCAAGTTCTCATCTTAACCCACAACAATTGATGGAATGGCAATGGTTCCCAATGGTGACTAATTGCTCCAGACCCTTATCCAATGCCTTTGAATATTGAACTCCAAGCCATCACTTGGAAGAAGTGCAAAGATGGTGTCTTTGAGCACATTGCAAGCGGCCACAAAGCTCTCAAAGATTAATTTAACCGCACCAGCAAACAAGACAAGACGTCTTGGTTTGCTGGTATTGAAGGCAATGATCAATATGGCGGCCACAATGGAGATGGCGTTCAAATCTTGGACCACTTAAAATTTATTAATTTTGCCACGCAGGCTTACAATGCTTACCCGTGTGAGATTAGGATCCAAGTTGTCATGTTAGAACCTCATAATGTAAGTAACTACTGCACTGGGCCATACCTTTGAAGATTGTCAGCCTCTGTGATGCCAAGGGCTAGTAACTTTTAGCTACACAAGGTGATAAGAGTGCAAATGATGGGTAGAGTGGGGTATTTTCACGTAGAAAAGTAGTAAAGAAAGAAATAAAAAGAATATAATTCTTTTTTATAGAGGGGCCTGCTGGCGCAGGGGTGTTTGTAGGTGCCCTCTAAATCAGAGATCTGCTAAGCAGGGTGGTATCTGATTAAGCAAACAATGGGTTTCTGCGTAACAGAAGGTGGTACCAAAGTGCTTTTCCAATTAAGGAACCAGAATGGGGACAGAAGGATAAAAGAAGTACTCACTATTGCTTCTTTTAAGCCAAAAAGCCACGTAGGGGTGTGAAGTAGAGCTGCTGGGTAGATTGGTAGGTTTCTGTGCAGGAGCTGGACACTTTGAAGGGTTGGTTGAAGAAGGAACACCAAGAATAAAACAGGCAAACAGAGCAGAGTAACTGAAATAGGACAGGACACGGCGTAACTGATTGACTGTAATACTAAATGATGATTATTAACCACCTTTGGCGTGGAAAGAGGGCTCTATATATACTAATTCCACTCATAGTGGAGGACCTTTCTGCCTGTGTGCGTGTAGTAACTGGTTTTCAGCGCAATGTGGCCAATTTGGGAGATTGGCACTAACAAGGCTCATCCCAATGACACTGCTGGTCATTAATTCAGCGTCACAAGTGCTTTCCATGACCTTAATAACCTATTTAGTCATTGTAACTAAGGTACATAGCAACACTGACATGTGAATGTATCTGAAATGGGCCACAGATGACGGAAATGGGCCACAAATGGCTATGGCCAATCTTTAAAGGCCACGCTGGCTGTGTTAATCTTAGGTATTCAAGGTTTTTATTACTTAAACCTTGCAAATCCGTCATGTAGAATCTACCTGTACACTGGTTATGCTTGTACATACCTGGTAACTAGGTAATTGCCTATTTCCACGCATTTGGCCAATTTCCAATTGGATTATATAATCCACGCGCGGGGTTGAAGGTTTAAACCTCAATTGGGCCTAACTCTCAAACTATACACAACACCTCAATTATAAGTCCATAATTGGTCCTTTCACATACAGTATGCATATATATCAAGTACATACGTGTGTAATGTGCATCTGTGACACGTGGGTGTGGCCAATTGTTACAAGTAATTGGTTCAAGGTGAAGGAGTAGGAGTTTGGGGGTACTTCCAGTGAGGGACCCTACATTATTTTACATGAGGATTCATAAGATGACATAATATTCTAAGTTATCCTCAAGGTTTAGAAGTTATTCACACTTTCTGTAAAAAGTGGTTATTTATTTTAGTTCTAACTTATTTTTAAGGGTCCAGAACTTTGTGAAGGCTTTTGGGTAAAAATAAGGTTACTAGTTATTATTCTTACTTTTATGTGTTACTAGGGTTACCTTATGATTATTCCTTATGATTATAGTTATTTCATGTCTATTTGGTATCAATTATTAGCCTATGTACTATGTTCAGGGTTTGTACATATGGTAATAATGTTGTTTTTATTTTTCATGTATTTTCATTAATTTCTATATTACTAATTTTGCTTTGTCAGGTTGTCTCTGACTCAGTAGCAAGCTGACAAAGATAATGAGCTAACCTGATTGATATTTTGACAGGCCTCAAATGTCTTGCGCTTGCATATCAAGGATCTCCATCCATGTGGCCTCACTTCAAATGAGAAGGTGAGCCTATCCATCTGCTTGCTTCTGTGTCATCCATGGCAATTGGTTCTAATTTATGCATGCGGTGATTGCTTTGCTAGGCCCGTTATACTGCCAGTTTAGAGAGGGGACAATCTGCTGCAATGATCATTGATTTGGTGAGTTTGACTCACCTGATATTGAGGAATACCCATCCTCATGAAATGTATTACCCTGCAGGATGATGTTGTCTTCCCAAAAGTTGAAAGCAGCATTGTCACCCCCCCTAGCAAGAGGGGCCAATTTTATGCCCTGTGCAACAATGGCAATGGTCACCTGTCCTATCCGGAACAGCACGCATCAAGCACTCCCCACAGCCCAACCAAAATACAGGTTGTTGATCCCTGCACAGGCCATACTATTGCCAATCTTTCCAATAAGATGTTGGAAGATACAAGCCCGTATGAGCAATATATCAGCCTTGAGACGTTCATGAAGATCACTCATATCCCCGCTCACAATGAGCTCACCCAGGCTCACATGATTATCAACAGCATTACACACTGGTCTTTCTTCAAGAACGGCACCGCCACTGAGACCCAACTCACCAAGAAGGGATTCCCTTTGGGGACTTCTTGTCTTCTGTGTACTGCTGCCACCAAAATCCAACCATACCTCCTGGAATCCACAGGTAGCCCCTTTTCCCCACCGCCCCAAGGTTCCTTGCAATCCTCTATACCTATGGGAGTTGGCTCCCATTGGCCAGAGATAGAGTCTTTCCTTTGCGCCTGCCACATTCCATCCAAAGATCAAGTCACCCGCGCCCACATGAAGGTCCATGGAATAACACACTGGACTTTCTTTATCAAATCCAGCAAGGCCAAGCTCCTCAAATTGGGGTTTCCCTTGGGAACCAGCCGTCTGTTTTGTGACGGTGTGGCCAAGATCTTACACAATAAGAAGCGTGCCCAAAAAGCATGATCACACTCCCCGTCTCTTCTGGTGTTCTACTCACCATCTTTTCTCATGTTCTACACACATACCTTACCCCACATACTCTGTCTCACAATGTCTGTCTAATCTGTCATGCAATTTCTGTCTGTCCCTGGGATTCCTGTTGTTCAGTGATATGCCGTTTTCCTCAGCTGTTATCATATAATCTACTCTGAAAATTAAATTATCTCAACAATACATTTTTTCCGTCTTATCTCCTACGTGCAGGTCACCAAGTCATATATAGACTGCCATTGTGCCTGTGATTCCTGGTGTTCAGTAAGATCCTGTGTTTCTAGCTATGTTATCATGTTATCTACATAAGTCATGACTATTTTCTTCTCGCAGAAGAAGATCAACATGTTGAATCAATTTTCATTTTCAGGTTTGGTATGAAATGGATCAATTGATGCGGATGAATCCCAAAAAGACCTTTCACAGAGATGCCCAACAGAGAAAATATGAAATTACACGGAGATAGAGAAATCAAGGTAGTATTTATGGAGATCAAAGAGAGGAAGACTCATATGAGAGAACAAATAAAACATGAAACAGAAACAACAAGTTAAGTGATCACCCTCAGGAGTCATCTTCCTCCGGGCATTCAGAGTTACAGTGTGAGTAAAGTGAATGGCACAGCTCCAAGGTGATCACCCGGTGTTTTGAGCCTTGGATAGCCCACATAGGATCACGGTTGTGCACAAGGAGCTGAGTTTGTTGGAGGTAGGATTTGACTTGAAAGAAGCAGATTTCAATTGGGTTGAGCTCAGGGCAATAAGGTGGGAGGTATACCAACCCCACCCCTGCTTCCCAACACAGCCTCTGGATCTTGTGGGTGCAATGGATCCAAGGATTATCCATCAAAAGTATTGAATTGAAATTTGGATAGCGGTTCATCCGAGGAAGCTGATCAGAAAGGATAAGCCAAATCATCCTATGAGTAATTGTGGAGCAATTTGGAAGGAAATGGAGGAAAACTGCTTACCACTCTGTACTTGATAAAATGTTCAAAGTGTTTGCCTTTAAAACTATTCTCCAGCACAGTAAGAGCCAGAACACCGTCATAGCTGATGGCTGTGAGCAAGGTGTACCTTTTCGGATTCTGTTCAATAATGAATTGATTGGCTTGGTGGTTACGTTTGGATTGGCTGAACGTTTGGAGTAAGTTGCAAGAGCAGATTCCAGATTCATCTTGCAGTCTGTCCAAGGAAAAATCAATCAGTCATCTTCAATCACATCCAAAATGATGGAGGGTCTCACAAACCAGTGAAAACCAACAATTTGGCCAGTACTGAATCCATTTTTTCCACCCAGGCAAATTTCTCTCAGAGGCTCTTTTGGATGTTCACAGTATTTGCCTTTTTGAGCGTTATTTCCATATTTTCCACGAGGTTCCAATGAATTGCACTCTCACTGAGGAGGACCCCAGTTTTGTCATATAGGCGTTCTCAGATCTTGTCCAAGAATACTAGACCGGGTTCCGTTCTGATAAGTTCAAGCATGAATGCTCAGTCTTCAGTCGTGAGTTGGCTCACGGCCCTGCAGGGGCTTTATTGGGCTGGGTTGCGTATGACTCTCTGAGTGAGACTGTACAGGTGATTCCACCGCTTGAAAGATTGGGTCAAAAACTTTTCACCAAGGGCTCGGCGGATATTGTCAAGGGTGTCAGCCTTAGAGACAACAATGTTTCCCAAAAGGCTTCAACAATGTTCTCTTCTTATTCTTCTCTTCAATACAAGCATTTTCATATTATAATATCCACACCTTGTTGTGTATAAGTGTGAAGTAATATAATTATGATGGAGTATTTAACCAGGAAGTCCACATAACATCTAATCATTTTCTAAGTTCATCCTCATAATGCATATTCATTTTGATAAACATGGTTCATCACTTTCAGAGTTGGGCAGATGAGAATTTTCATCATCACTCACCAAGCAGAACTTAGAAGAAACAGACCCATTGGACAAACACTCCTCACTCCCCAGAACTCCAGGTCCCATCATTTCCCCTCGTCATTGCGTCGTGGTCATTTGGTGTCACCTGTCTGACTAGTAAGCAGCTTTGCCAATCCCTCTTTTCTTCAAAGTTCATCTTGGAGCTTTGATCTTATTTCCCCTCTTCTTCTTCCTCTTTCTCTTCATCTCAAAGAGGCACCATCATCACCTATCCTTAAAGGATCAATCATCTTCTTCATAGTCTTGTGGTACTTTCCACCCACACAGGTTTCCTTGTAAGTACCCTTTGCCTTTGGCATAAAAAATAAGGCAGTCTCTGACTGTACCTTCCCCTGCTTCTCAGGTTGAAGAGACTGTGGCTCTGCCCAGTTCTGATATTCCTGCTCTTGTACAGATTGAGCTCATTACCAGTCTTTTCAGAATCATCTTTATTATTCTCAAGTCCTCCTCTTTTTTCCTCATCCTTTCCCTGAAATATAGATTTGTGCTCCCCATGTCTTGTGCCCTGCTGTCACATAAGAGAACCAGGCTCACAAAGGGAGTAATTTTGGTGGGCCATGCAAATAATGGCCACTTTGGTGGTGGGAGTGTAGTAGTGAAACATCATTATGCTGATTGGGAGGTGATTCGTCTGTGGAGGTTCAATGCATTCATCAGCCGGTCTTGAGGTGAATGGGTTAGGGAGCATTGGCGTACCTACCAGCATGCAGGGTGCTGCGTGTAGGGTGTGGAGGGGAAATAGACTAGCCGGTGGTGGGGGTGGAGGTCAACAGGGTGGGACTATTGAGGTCAACAGGGGGGGACATTCATTGTGTGATAGAGCACAGCTGCATCCAAGGTTTCAAGACCTTGTGGTGCTACTGCGGTGGTCCTAGTGGGTGAGCTCTGTGATGAACTTTTTTGGCTAAAAAAAAAAGGTTTGGGTATTTTAAATCCATACCAAAACAAAAAAAATTTGCTTGAATGACCAAGCTTTCTGCAAAAGACAATATGTGTAGTGGTGATGACTAATCTCCATGTCAGAGCTGAATGCATACTTTTGTGTGCAGTTGACGTGTGAAAGTGAGCCAAATGCATATGATATGACTTTGTCCCAGGATTAGTGGGGCATAAAATTATCCCCCACTAGCCTAAAAACTAGCTCCGGCATAATTTAATCCGCACTTAGTCCGCCCTGGTGCGGTTGCCACAGGGGACAACTTGTTGCTAATCCAAGCCAAAACTGCAAGCAATGCGGATGCTCTAAGGGGTTTCAAAGTTCGCAAGCCCCGCTTGCAAGTTGACATGGCAAACAAAATTTTGCGGAACAGCTTTCCTGAATTTTGGCAGGTCGCTCTGGCTAAAAAAGGTGCCATGACAACTTGTCTGGGCAAGGCAACTCCACTCTTGGTGCTCATCCCCTCCATCTTGCTCATCATCATCACATAACTCATACTCAAGGTAAAAAGGACTCAAACCAAATACTTCCACAGGAGACGGGATTGTCAAGACAACCCAAAAGGTAAATGCATGATTGGTGCGCCGGGTTTCTGCCGCAAGACACCTCTGCACTGATTTGGAGCTCACTCCAAATTGGGTATGGCACTGCTTCACTAATTTGGAAGCAATCTGAATGGATGACCCACTTTGGCTACAGGCTGTCTCCACCAGCATTCACCACTACCACGCACACGCACTCTTGTGTTCCCTTGGGAATTCACCACTAACAAGCACATGCCCCCTTGCTTTCCCTTGGGCATTCACCACCACGCACGCACTCCCTTGCTTTCCCTTGGGCATGCTTAACTTCACCCCCAATCCAAGGGAGCAAGACAAGTGCCCAAGGGAGATGAAGCAGTATATAAGGTGGACTATTTGTTTGAGGTCTCCCCCTTCACTCATCCATCAGCCAAACTCTCTTGCTTTTGCGTTCAAATTCTAGGTTTTCATTTTCTTAAGCACTGTTTTTACTCTTTTATACACTCCATTCTGTGTTTGGATTGCCTCAGCATTGCTTCATTATTTGCAACCTTTCTATATTTACAAGCTTTTCCTCGTGCTTCTTATTCTTATCTTGAATCCCTTTGCTTTCTATTTGGCCAGCACATCCCACCCTTTTTCCAACCCCTTTAAAGTTGCACCCATCTTGCTAGCTACATTTATCTTGCTTCTTTCTTCCATCCCTTTGCTTTCTCTTTGTCCGGCCCATCCCCCCTTTTCCCAACCCTTTTCAATTTGAAAGTATTATCTCTATCTTTTGCATTTGGTCCATTTTTCTTATCTCACTCCGCTCTACCCCCCCATTCTAACTCAACTCCACACTTTATTTTTGCATTTGAATATTACATCCCCCTTTGCTCATTCCGACTCTCCTTGTGTCACCACCACATTCTTCCATCTTCTTGCCCCTGTAATTTATCTTCCCCCTCCTGCAGCTCCCATTACGTTTCTCCAACTTTTCCTGCATGTTATATTTCCCAATGTCTTCCTTCACCGCCCCTTCATCCACATCCAACCCTCCACTCACGGCATTGGCCCTAACTTTACCCCAAATACCTTTCTTTACGGCCCCTTTCACCGCATCCAACCCTCCAATCACAACGTCTGGCCTGTTTCCCATGATTGCAGACTTATCACAAGTTATCCCTTCCCCCTTGACATTTCAAGCACCTGTACCTGGGGATGTTTTCTCCCCGCCAAACGCCCTTCGTTTGGTGTGCCACATTGGTGGCCTGCATCCTCACATCCCCTCCCTTCCATATGAGTTCACAATCCCCGGAAAATTGGTTCAAGAATCCAAAGCATTTGCCAAGACCATGTCAGCAACAGTCACATGAAACCGGCAACGGCGCACCAATCACCTCCTTCCCAAGAGCACATCAAGTGGCCGCCTCCACCACTTCAAGCTTGAATACCACTTCCCCTGCAAGCAATTTTTCAACCCAACACTCAACTCCCACAAATTGAAGCATATTTCTGCTTGCTGTGGCTGTGTTGCACGTTTTGCCGTATATCACAAAATCAAATCAGACTCCCTGCGTGTTGAATGGTTTTGGCAACATAACCATGACCTGTATTCCCATGAGGACATAGTTCTCACTTGGGCCCCTGAAGCTAAGGACAATTGGCTCAAAGAACTTGTTGAATCAGGTTTGTCATGGAAGGCTATCCACAAACTTATCAACATGCCTTACATCAGCTCATTAAGTCTTTCACTCTAAATATGTGGTATAATTAAGTAGATGTCAGCTTGCTACTATGACAGAGCCAACCTGACAAAGTAACATAAATAGAGACATTATTACTACAATATTAAGACCCAGTATATGACTAATAATGTACAAAAAACTCAGATTACTTATTTTTATCCAATGAGCTTAGCAAAGTCCTGGCACCATAAAAATAAGTAATAAATTAAAAAAACCACTACTTTTTACAAAAATACTAAATAACTTCTAAACCTTGAGGATAACTTATAATATTATGTCATATTCTGAATCCTCATGCAAATTAATGTAGGGTCCCTCACTGAAAGTACCCCTAAATTCCTACTCCTTCACCTTGAACCAATTACCCGTAAGAATTGGCCACAAACATATGTCACACAGACATTACACACGTATGCACTTGTTATATATGCATACTATATGTGAAATGACCAATTATGGACTTATAATTGAGGTGTTGTGTATAGTTTGGGAGTTAGGCCCAATTGGGGTTTAAACCTCCAACCCCGCGCGTGGATTATATAATCCAATTGGAAATTGGCCAAATGCGGGGAAATAGCTAATCCCCTAGTTACCACATATGTACAAGTGTAACTAGGGTAAAAGTAGATTCTACGTGGTTTATTTACAAGGTTTTATTAATAAAAACCTTGAATACATAAGAGTAACATAGCCAGCGTGGCCTTTAAGGATTGGCCTTAGCCATTTGTGGCCCATTTGCGTCATTTGTGGCCCATTTCAGATACAATCACACGTCAGTGTTGTTATGTACCTTAGTTACAATGACTAAATAGGTTATTAAGGTCATGGAAAGCACTTGTGACGCTGAATTAATGACCAGCAGTGTCATTGGGATGAGCCTTGTTAGTGCCAATCTCCCAAATTGGCCACATTGCGCTGAAAACCAGTTACTACACGCACACAGGCAGAAAGGGCCTCCACTATGAGTGAAATTAGTGTATATAGAGCCCTCTTTCCACGCCAAAATTTGTTCCCCATCATCAATTATTATTACAGTCAATCAGTTACGCCGTGTCCTGTCCTTATTTCAGTTACTCTGCCCTGTTTTGCCTGTTTTATCCATGGTGTTCTCATTAAATCAACCATCCTACGTGTCCAGCTCCTGCGCAGAAACCCTTCAATCTACCCAGCAGCTCTACTTCACTCCCCCACGTGGCTTTTTGGCTTGAAAGAAGCAATAGTGAGTACTTCTTTCATCCTTCTGTCCCCATTCTGGTTCCTTAATTGGAAAAGCACTTTGGTACCACCTTCTGTTACGCAGAAACCCATTGTTTGCTTAATCAGATACCACCCTGCTTAGCAGATCTCTGATTTAGAGGGCACCTACAAACACCCCTGCGCCAGCAGGCCCCTCTATAAAAAAGAATTATATTCTTTTTATTTCTTTCTTTACTACTTTTCTACGTGAAAATACCCCACTCTACCCATCATTTGCACTCTTATCACCTTGTGTAGCTAAAAGGTTCTAGTCCTTGGCATCACAGAGGCTGACAGTAGATTTGTAACTGATCAATTTTTTTTTTGATTAGATTGCTAGCGCCAAAGTAATTCCGGAGGGACTGAAACAATTTCACGACCAATTCCGGTATCTTTGGCGCAAGCAATTCAAGGTTGTCGCGCAGCGCGCTGAGGACGTTCTTGAGTCAATGGAGATTTGGGAGAAGGTCTTGAAAGACAATGGCTGGAATATTTGTGCTAACTATCAGCACAATGGGACCTTTTTGTTTGCGTTTCAGTCCACCTGGCAGAGAGAAATGATGCTCCGTCAAGGGTCCAACATGCTGATGTTAGACACAATATATAATTCAACCAACAACTACTTTCTATCCAATGGCAACAAAATCAGTCTTTGGACCTTCATGATCTGTGACCACATTACTGGGAAGTGCCTCCTGGTATTTTACAGCATCTGCGGCCAAGTAAGTATATTTCAACTAATATCTCTAACTTTATCATCTTGGTTGTTTATTTCATCTGCTGACTACTCATTGACACAGAGGAGCTATATCTCCAATCCTCTGTTGGCTACGCAACTCAACAGGCATCTGGCTCCGCTCAATTATGAGTGATTGCACCCTTGCAATTGCCAAAGCCATGGCAGATGTTTACAAAGGCTACAACAGAGAACCAAAGCACTACTGCTGTGTCTTCCATGTCCTGAAGGCATTCTGTGGGAAGGCAAAGTCGGACTTGGGGGAGCAATGGTCAGAAGGTTTCTGGGAGTTCTGCAGCATCATGTACTCCCACAACAATCCCACAGGCACCTTTGCCAGCTTCATGCTTTTTTGGGGTCAAGTCAGCCCTGGATTCTTGGGATACGTCAAGCGTCAGTGGGCTAACCAATTGCAAAACTGGGCTGTTTTCTTCCGAACAGTAATTCCACATTTGAACTTGAAAATATGTTTGACAGCTGACATAGTGCTTTGCTCTGCTGCCAATCTACACATTCAGACCAATCAGCAAGGAGTACACACTAAAGTAACAATTACACCAATTCGTGGCACAGGTTATTGAAGACCAGCTACCTGCCCCCACCAGACCGGCTATGGATTTACAAGGTCTTACAAATCCTCACTGACAACGTGGAAGTCTACTACAGGTGGGCTCAAATTCAAGTTGAAAGGGGGTTTGTCAAACAAACCACCAATTGTTTTCAACAGCAAGCCAAGTTGCTTTCCAAATCTTTCACTCCAGAGGATTTGGAGCTCTTGGGGATTGTTTGCTCAAAGAATGCAGTTGGTGTAGGTTTTTTCATTGAATAGCTAGCAAAATAAACTTGCTAAAAATAACAATATTTCACCCTTGTGCCACAGTTTACTATCTCTTCTTTCACCTATCCAATGTTGAGAAACTACCGGGTTACCTTGAAAGTTCAGGCAGGCACAAACAAGGGGCGACTAACCAATTGCTCTTGTCCACACTTCAAGCAATACAGGAGTGCTTGCAAGCATATATTTTACCTTAGCAGGGTGCATGACTTGCATTTGGTGGAAGACACACTGAATCACTTCCTGACCGCCTACCCCCAGTTTTTGGAGAAGACAAGACTTTACCAACCATTGACAAAGTTTATGCTTACCCCGCCAACATTGTGATTGACCTGACCACTGAAGAATTGGACAAAACAGCAATCAGAATTGGCAGTAACTTGGACATTGAAGTCGTCCAAACCATATCGGCTGCTGGGAAGATGATGTGTGCTTACCAACCCCCCGCATGTGCCAAACAAGCAAACTTGTCCTCAACATCCGCGCCCAACCCAAAACAGCCCAAACTTGCAGGCAGTCTAAACAAACCAACCCCCTTGCATTCTTGCGCCCCGTGCGCCCTGGCCGGCCTGTCCACCTTGAAGACCCCGCCCAACCTGGTTTGTTCATCCTTGACCATGGTTCCAAGTAGTGGGGACAGTCCTCAAGACAAGAAACAACTCAAACATAACACTGTTACGTTGGCAATACTGGCACTCCGGCAACTCATTGCGGCCTTGAAACTTGTCAAGGGGAGGCGGGAGATGGCCATGCGGCTGTTGCACGCCAACCTGCAAAACTTCTTGCAACTTGGCCTCCTCATCTTGAGGATGGTGTGGGTGACTCCGCCCACTGCCATGGCACCGCCTGGGCGCATCATGGCCAAATTCCTAAATGAACGGCGGGAAGAAGAAAACAATAAGCAGAAACTTGAATGGATTGTGGCAGGATGGGAGCCGCTGAAACTTACCTGGGATCTCCTAACCAACTCATGAGGTATGAAGACACAGTTCATATTGACCTCAAGCCCCACGTATGTCAACTTGTTCAGAGAGCGCTGCTACAAGGCTTGGGATTTGGTGGAGGACAATTGTCCCAGCTTGGGTAACAAGAAGCAGAGCCAATGGTGAGTGGTAAATAAGGTTGAATTGTGTCCAATTAGAAATTAAGTATTAGGTAGTAGATGTATTGTATTCTATGTATAAAGTAGCGTAAAGCATTTAAATAAGTTTAGCCAACAGAATTTGAGAGCAAAAGAGATAGCAATAAGTGCAAGAGAACAAAAGAACGCTAGGTGGGCAGCATCACAGAAGGTGAGCAAAGGGCCACATGGAAGCAGTGGCAGGTGAAAAATGGAGAGGGCGCGGGTGGTTGTAAGTGGCTATTGTCCTCCAAGGGAGGTGGACAGTACTTGTATACGCCCCAGTGCGCCTCTTGCTAAGTTGAACACAACACCTAAGGGTGCCTGGTGACTGGTAACTAGGCGAATGTCTTGCACATCTTTTGCCTTAGCAATGGCTCATCCGTAGCTCCGTGAAAAAAAAACTGGACCCTTGTGAAAAAAAAATGTGAGAATGGCTCATCTGGAAGTAAACACCTGCGCGCCCGGTAAACGGGTCCAATCACGTACTCCAGGAAAATCTTTTGGTCTCCTGTGGAAGGATCAATGGATGAAATGGCCCAGATAAATTCCCAAATTGGGAAATGAAGAAAAAAAAACCCATGCCTACACGGAAATGCATGACTGTGTTCCGCTTACATACTTGCAACACGCGCATACTTGCAATGGGAGGACATGGGTATTTGCAAAACCATTCCTCATAGACCCACCACCATGAGGTGGTAGACCTTGTTATATATCCATTGACCCCTTTCAGGGGAAGCAACCTAAACTTGACAGTCTGCTGTACGCCGCGTGGCCCCTGAGCGCATGCAAGCTTGTGTCCCCCGAGGGGGTCAAGCTTGTGTCCCTATGAGGGATGAAGCTCATGTCCCTATGAGGGATGTTTTTCCATTCCAATCTTTGTTTTCCTCTTTTTCTTTGTTACTGTTGCTGTGTTGTCAAGTCGTCCATGGACTTTTCACAAGAAACTACTGGTAATCATTACATAATTCTGCGGGCCGTTTCATGTGTGCCCTATGAGGGATGAAGCTCATGTCCCTATGAGGGATGTTTTTCCATTCCAATCTTTGTTTTCCTCTTTTTCTTTGTTACCATTGCTGTTTTGTCAAGTTGTCCATGGACTTTTCACAAGAAACTACTGGTAATCATTACGTAATTCTGCAGGCGGTATCATGTGTGCTGGAAGGATTCACTTTTGCCAAAATGGACACTCAAAGTATAAAAAAAATTTTGGAGGGAAAGTTGTCTTGTCACACAGCTTGCCTGCACACCCAATTCTACTTTGAGTCCCCTTTCCATCTCACTTTCCACCAAGTCCAGCCATTCCCAAAATCCGAGTTCACAACATCCTTCCATCTGAATTGTCAATCAACTTTCATTCTTTGTCTTCATCATTACCATGGTTGCTTTAAAATATTGAACTTAATGGGGTTAAGTTTGAGTGTTCATTTTCACTTGGCTGCGCAGTAGGGAAATGGTGAGATTAGGTTGAAACCTAACTTTGGATTGGATGTTGTTAAATAGCTATTCTTCATTCAATCATATTTTGTTTTCAACCCTTGCTCATCTCACACATCCCTCACACGCCCCTATAGGTTTGTGTGTCTTTGTTGGTGTTGTGTTAGTCACAGTCAGGTGGACTAACATTGAGAAGGATCTCTCAGATCCCTTCGGAATCTTACGTTCAATTTAAAAGTCATCTCCGTACTGTTCATTGGTAAGCTACCTGTCTTTCACGTGTCTTTCACGCCTTTTCAACCTTAGCACTACAAGAAAATCTGCTTCAACTGCCACCAGTTGACATGCAGTTACTTTGCTTTTAATTCTGATGTTACTTCAATCTTACTCAAAGAACACTTCAAAACAAGCACAGTGACTGTGCAAGAAAAGTTGTTTTGGATTAACTTGGAAGTAAAAGGGGTAGTAAGATGGGATTAGCCTGCATGTCAACTGATGGCAGTTGAAGCAGATTTTCTTGTAGTGTAGCTAGGCTGATACGAAATGCCCGTCTCACTCAGCTTTTGCATATGTTGGTGCCTTCAAGTGAGTATGTACCAGATGTGAATAAACAATCCACCACAAGAGGATGAATCTTGTATTTCTTTTCCTTCCATGACTGGTGACCAATTGATGGCTTGTTCCACCAATAGCGTTACCTTGACAGAAAACGCTACTGCTAGCTACCAATCTTTATCCACCCAAGACCAAACCGTGAGCCAACACCTTGCCACGGGACAAGTTAAATCAATTGATGCACGCTTGCAACTTCTCAACTCAGGTTTCTTCTACCTTGAAGGCCATCAACAGCTACCTAAATTGCTTTCATAATCCCGTTTCAGTGGTAAATCAACCTTTCCATTTGCAAAAAGATTCTTTCCCCCCATTATTTACCTCCGCTTTTTCTCTCCCAGTCCTCCTTGGTGCAGTATGCTAAACAAGCTTACTTGGAGTTGGCTTTACTTGTGGAGACTTGTTGGAAAGTGTATCCGCAAGAAGCTCCATCCTTAGTCACACGTAAGTTCAAGCATCAGTACACACAAAATCTTTATTGATGAATGCCACAACAATATGTAGTCACTGATGCCAACAGCTTCATGAAATGTGTTATGAGCGCAGCATTGAGTCAATTAGACTTGCAGTGCCAACAAAACCTGGTGCTGTCCTCTTAAAGCGCCGTCAAGCTTCAATCAATAGTCCCCTTGAATTTCTCCCAGACTGCGTCCCGAGCCGGCTGGCCCCAAACATCTAGCTTCACAAGCCATCTCTCCGGTGGTTTGGGCAGTTTCTAAGTCTCCCGGCGCTTTGAAATTCCCACTTGGGGCACATACACTCCATTCTTTGCTGCTCTATGCAAATAAAAGGGGGATTCCATTGCCAAGGACCAGTTTTGTTTTGTCCCTTGGTTTTTGTATTCTTTTTATCATCATTGCACATTACACTCCATTTGCTATTTGAACCAGAACCTGTGGAATTCAGCCTCATGTGTATCCAAACATTTTTTTCCACTCTGCGTCAGATGTGGCCCCCATTCTTTCCAAATGTTCGGCCATGGAAATGTTGGCAAGAGGAGCTAGAATAGAGAATCCCTCAGTACCACAGAATGCATTGTTCCTCAGACCTATAAGATGACAAATCATGGTCCCTTGGCTACCGTTCAATCCCCATTCCTGAACAGCTTTTTTGACTTGGTTTCAAAGAGGTACTCAACTTACACAAATTCTCAAAATATGGAGGACTTGTACAAAATTAAAATATTCCCAGTAGTGATTTGTCAAAAAAAAAATTAAGATCCAATTTTTTTTATTCCAATTTACAGAAAAGCTTTGATTTTGGATTCATACGTAAACCCAACAAATCCAATCAGGCACACTAGGAAATTTAATTTCCAATTTGGATCTTGATATGTTCTTATGACCTTGTAAGCAGAAATTTGAATATGATGTTCAAAGCTGCATAACATAAAAAATCACATAAGTTCATCAGGATGCAAAAGGATACAAACCTCCAAGGTTGGCAGGGACCTGTCAACATGCACAAATTTTGTTTGACAGCTTCCCGCCAATTTTGGAGATTTATGTTGTTTATGATTTTATGTATTTTTTATGTTATATATAGGGTGTTCAAAATTGATTTTTAAACCAGATTTTACATAAATTCATAAGCTCAAAGTGTCCACACCTTCACTCACAAAAAAATTGAACCTTTCCTTCATTTGGAACACTTCTTGAAAGATTGATACAGTTTGTGATTTTATGTAGAATCACACTAAAAAATTATATTTGAACACCCTAGTAGAACACCACTAACCTTGGGTGTAAAGTATACCAAAAGGCTTCCTTCAATCCAAAGTTTGCAAATACATATCTCTCTCTCCCCCGGTTCAGAATCAAGATTGTATGTAACTCATGCACAATGAGGGTCAACGTGTGCTTGGCAATCTTGACCTTGTCAATGGGGAAAGCTGTTCTCATTGAAATTGAATCCAATCATGAGGAAAATATTATGTGATGTTAAAGCAACAAGCTGGTCCAGATGGAAAATAAAAAATGCACATGGGGGAAGCAAACCGGAGTGCTTGTGTTGAACAAAGCGCTATGAAATCAGTGCATTTTTCTTCTGTTAGTCTTGGTTCAAGGGGGGAATAGAGCGTGATGGTATGTATGAGTTTGGATGAGTCATCTCCTTCTGCTCACCAATTTATCATACCCAATCCACTCTGTACTCATCTTGAGGTACGAGTGAAGCAGCATGGACATATTAATGCAGGGACAGCTCCCGCACGGTGCGCCGGGGGTGCGCGCTGCGCGGGGGATGGAGCGGTGCGAGCCCCTGTGCGAGCCTCGTGCGCCCCGGGGCGAGTCCCCGAACTCCAAGGTGTGAAGTGGCTCCGTGCGTCGGCTGTGTATGTTCTCATCAGCAAACTATTCCCACAACGAACAACTTCCAACTTCTTCCCACATCAGCCCACATCCAACACCCAGCATCCCCTCAATGGCAACCACCGCATTTCCATCCCGAAGACCGCAGGCACCCAAGGAAGCAGCCTTCCGCCAAGACCTGGTCAGTACTCTCATCTCGACGCTGCCTGCTGTTGAACGTGCAAGCTCACCATCCCTCTCCCACTCCTTCTCCCTGCCAGAACGTCCGCCTCATCTGCCCCGACTGCAAATGTGCACGCCTCGTCGAGGAGTTCTCCTCGGGCGACCTGGTCTGCGGAAGCTGTGGCTTGGTCGTCGGCGATGTACGACCTTTGACTCCTCCTTTTTAAACCCCTCTCGCTCCGTTCTGACTGACTCGAGTCATCCATTCCTTGCAGCGTATCGTCGACACTCGCTCTGAATGTTGGTCTCTCTCTTACTGACATCCTACGAGGCTCTCCTCGTTGCATCGGCTCGCTATCAGCCACTGATCTCTTGTGAGTATATTAGGGCGAACGTTTGCGGGCGATGAGGGCGATGACCCATCGCGTGTGGGAGGCCCAAGCAACCCGCTGCTGAACGGGGTGGAGACATTTGAAACGATTATCTCGTTCAAAGATGGCAACACGGGTGTGGCCCGCGATCTGAACCGTGCAGCCAGTCGTGCGGCGGTGAAGAGCGGAGAGAAGAGCGTCGCGGCTGCCTTTCTCTCGATCCAAGACATGTGCGATACCATCAGTCTGCCTCGCACGGTCACGGACATTGCCAAGCAGCTGTACCGACGCGCAGACGAAGGTAAACCGCAGCCCTTCTTCCCCTGCTCAAGGGGGTCGAATACGACCTTGATTTTTTTTTTTTTGAGTTCAAACGAGGCTTAAGACTCTGCTATCCGCTTCCCTTCCCCGGATGCTGAACAGAGAAGCTTTTGAGGGGCAAACAAGTGGATGCGATTATTGCGGCGTGCATCTTCATCGCGTGTCGGCAGTCGAAGGTGGGGCGGTCGTTCAAGGAAATAGTAGCGCTGACGCGGGTGCCGAAGAAGCAGATTGGGCAATGCTTCAAGGCTCTTTCTGCGGCCTTTGAGACCTCCGCGGTGGGTGGGGGCGGGGCGCTGAACACCACCACGGGGGAGACGAGCGGCGCGGGCGCCGAGGACCTGATGGCCCGGTTCTGCAGCCACCTCGGGCTCCCCTTCTACGTCCAATCCGGCGCTAAACGCATCGCTATCCTCCAGCGCGACATCGGCATCCTCGCGGGCCGAAGTCCCATCAGCGTCGCCTCCGCGTGCATCTACTTCGCCACCCACCTCTACGGCTGCCCCAAGAGCGCCAAAGACATCGCCGGCGTCGCTGGCGTCAGCGAGGTCACTATTAAGATTGCCTACCGGTACGTCCTCTCCTCCCTTGACATGTGACCAACGCGTTTCTTTGCACCCATGTGTTGACCCAACTCCTCGTATCTACTAGTCTCTTGTATCCCCAGAAGGAAGAGATTGCTGGGCCTGAGGCCGCGGCTAACGAAGCCGCATCCCTCGACCGCCTACCCCCGCCCTGAACTGTCCCCATTCCTTGACTGCCAGAGAGGGACGCGTAATCCGAAAGGGACCCAATCAATTTTTTTTTCCCTTGCTGCTACCTCGTCTTACCTGCAAAGACACTCTTGTCCCTTGACATCCCTTCTTTCCTTTCCTCTTGCATCCCCGGCCCGTCTCACTGTCTTCCCCCTTCTACTTTCCACTCTTCTCTACACATGCCATCGCGTGTATTTAGCACTTTCTTCTTACTCGGCGCCGCACAGTAATAAATACAATCATTCCATTCCGGTGGGCTACCTGTTTACGAGCATTCTGGTGGGCAGGTATTCTTATTGCTCTTTGCTTGTCGCATGGAATAGTTGGTACAGGCTGTGTGAAATGTATATCACATAGCCGTGATCAACCCTGTCACCGGTCATGGTAGAAGGACTGTAGATCCAAGGTTGGACACGGTTTGGGTTTGTACAAGAGAATGTTCATGTTCCAAGGCATTGCCGGTACACAGATGGGGAACCAAAATAAAAGAATGCAACCAGAAGCATACTTTTTGCTTATCCCAATGTGGATCTGAGCAGGAGATCCACTGTCTCGTTCTCCCCTCAACAAGTCAATCTTCTAGAAAACATTGAGTGAAAATTGTTGAACTAGCTAGTAGAATTTCTTTTCAATTCTTTTCTCCACTGAACATCTTCGGTACAGCAAATCCCAGATATGTAGGTTGCAGCCTGGGACTAGCTCATTTTTTTTTTCTCTTTTTTGTCTTTCAACACCACATTTTCACAACAGTAAAAAATATTTTTGAATTTTTATGAAAGATTCATGTTGCAAACCAGAAAAAGTAAAACGGAAATCTACAAGAATCCAGCATGTATGTATGTACAACTAAAAAAACAAAATTGTCTGGGAGCCCATTTTGAAACTCCAATTTTGAGGCTTGCAATTGTTTGGTTTGACTGGCAGAAACATCTCAATTTTCAGCTAGGTGCGTAAGCGCCACCGAACTGATCATTTAGGCGGATGAAAAAGAAATATGAAGAAGAAACTTTGACGAGCGTAAGCCTGGAGTAATGGGATGAGTGGTATCTGGAAACCATGATTCCTTCTTTCGTGATTTGGGCTTCCCAAGCTACCAGAGTAAAATCAATAATTTTGCGGGCTCATCTGCTCTCGATATAGGATATCACTAGCGAATGTGGTTACTGGATCAACCAACATTTGTTACACCCTGTGATAGATAATAATCAAAATTAGAACTCTTCGTCATCCTGTGAATTCATGTTGTGAGATTTTGGACACTTACACGGCCTGCGGCTGTTGATGTCAGATTGTTTGGTGTAATCACAATTAAAATGGAGAATGTCGCTACCATCTTTGTCCGTGTCCTCGTAGACGTCTGCAAGAGGGGGCATGAAGGGATCTGTAAATGATTCTTGGCAAGGGGGGGCTACAGAAACGAGCTTTTCTGAAAAATCACAATATACATACCTAATTTCATATCTTTATTTTTAGGGGTGAAAGCATTTGGATAGACTGTCTTGTCACAAGCTTTTTCCGGTTTGCCAGCATCGTCATAAGCCGCGCAATTATGGAAGGCAAACTGCGAGACTATCATCAAGAGTAAACACAGGTCAGTAAAGAACTTGGAGAACTAAAGATAATATTTCTAATCAGAATAAGAAGAGAACAATACATGATGATATGAAAATGAAAATACCTAAAGGCTGATAAACTTATAAATCAGACTGATAGTGTCTGTTGTTCAATAAGATATGTGACTAGATATAAGAAAAGGGTTAAGGATAGCGCTATAGCTTGTTTGAGGTAAAGAGATACTGCGTGTTGAACTAGGAGATACAATTGAGTAATGATAATTGACTGCTGTTTTTTCTACATAATGAAGGAAAGAATAAAGTTAGTAGTCTTTTTCTAATCATTTGGAAGAATAAGTTCTTACAAAGGTAAAGTCTCTTTTTCTTGTGAGTCACTTGTGATGGCAACAGATGAGTGACTGGTTCTGGAGAAGTTAAGATCATACGTTGCGTAAGTAACTAGTTGGCCTTATCAAGAAATGATAAAGAGTAAGGGTAAGACTGACGAATCAAAGATAGTTCTGTCTGGTTGTTTGTTATGACTGTGATCACTTGAGTGATTGCAAAGAGAAGAAGTGTGCGAGCAGGTGACTGGATCAAATGATCTAAAGAGAAGAAGAAATATTTGTTGATCAGTCAAGAACTGAACAGCAATGAATAAGAGGAAAGAATCGTAACTTACGAATCAATCTTTGATTTCTCTTTGGGCTCGCTTATGGAACTGGTCTTTGAATGATCGGGCTGTGTAGTCTTGGCTTTCTTGCGAGTGGTTAGCTCAATTGGGTCTGCTGTGGATTAAAATGAACTAAGTTAGTTAATTTGAATTTAATCTTTTGGGCGAGTGAAAACTCACTAAGGTTTGGATTTGGTCTCTTTGCAGAGCTAGTAGCGAGAGGAATGACATTCCAACAGTCAGCAGTGAGATTGGCCCAGGTTGAGATTGCTTGAACGCGGCAGTGCGTTCAAAAATCAAGATTACAGCTCACAAGGACGGGTCGTTGGACTATCTGTCTCAGAACCTCCATGGCAGGAATCACGATCACATTGGTAATACCTATTACCGTTGTTCATACAGTCTATGAACAAATTGGAAGTTTTAGAGAAATATTAGATCTGATGATGAGCATGGGAACAGAAAACAGATAGACAAATGCCAAGAAAATTGGATTTTACGAACTGTAGTTGACGTAGCTATAGGGTCGTCAATGTAAAAGTTGTTGCTGCAGTGCTGGGGGGTTTTAGAATATTTCACAGTGTGCACCAAGGGCAAAGTGATAAGTCCAATAAGTACTGAGGTCATTTGAGCGCACAAAATCCAACTTGGGCGGAACATTGCTTCTGTAATTTGAGGTTTGTGAAAGGCAAAGGCTTAGGAAGGATTGACGTTGTATGCGAAAAGTCTGTTGGATGTGAATGATTTATAAACTTCTTTCTGTGAGGGCAGGGGAGCTGAAGGCAATGTTGGAATGGGTAATGCGCAAACAAGCATGAGCCTTTATAAATGGTTTTTGAAAAGGGTATATATAGAAGAAGAAACATCAGTATTCTTAAAGGGTCCATGGTATGATCACTAGCCAACATACACCCGCCCTGTATATGCGCACACCACGAGTCGGGACATATAGGAACGTATGGATATGGGTCGGTATGGATAAGTATCAATAGCAGTGGGTGTGGCCGGAGGAGACCAATGTAGTCTCCTCCGGCTGGCTGAGCCGCAGCCGAGAAGACTATGTGACCTAGGACATCCTAGGTCACAACACCCGCCCCCTCGGCAAGGCTCCAAGACACCTGCCGGGGTTCTATCTACACACAAGAAATGAGAAGCAATAATGAAAGACAAAAAGATCAAGTGAGAAGAGGAGAGCTGAAGAAGGTGGTAAAAGAGATATAGCAGGGGAGAAAAAGGTTGGATGGAGAAATGGAAAAAAAGACTAATAAGGATCCTCATTGTAGCCATAGAAATCCTCCTCTTGATAATCGTCATTACCTCCATCATCATAACCATCATCAAAGCCATCTTCATTTTCATCTTCATAACTTCCACCAACTTCAATGTGGTCATCTTCAGGTATGTTGATGTAATCAGTATTGTAGTTAGGGTCGACTAGTTCTTGATCATTTACATAGCCATAAGAATCACAATAATTTTCAACAGGGAGCTCAGGGTTGACTGCAATTTGATTTGTATTTTCCTCGGGTAAGTCATGAGGTAAGTTGGATGGGGTATGATAACGTGGGGCATCTTCTTGTTGGATTTCTTGAGGAGAATTGTTGATGGGAGCTCGGACAATGGAGTAAGAATCATCATTGAAGAAAGTCGACTGCAAAGGGGTTGGTGGGTATTGGAATGGGTTACTGCTATCATGACATGAGCGGTCATTCATGTTGACAGAGCATTTGTCTAAAAGATTGGTTTCGTCCAATGGATGGTAGGGTGATTGAGATTGGAAGTCATCTGGATCGTTGTTGATATCAAGAAGGGATCGGTCATCATTATTGGTGGAGCAGCTGTCTGCAGTTTCAGGGTTGGGAAAGTCGAGTTGATGGTAGAATCTTTGAAATTGAAAATAGGCTGGGTCGGCGTTGATATCTAGAATGGATCAATCATCCCATTCACTATCTTCTTCATTGTTGTCAGACTCGGACCGAGCAGATGCCAACACAGAGTTTTCCAGGTCTTCTTTGTTGTAGTAGTGGCCTTTGGGATCATAGGTGTTGCCAGTTTGTCTCAACAGATGTTGACCAGACACATTGTATGTTTGTGTAGCCGCAAGTGGATCGGTCCGTGGAACTTGAACTTCTTTTCTTATCATCTCGCGCGGCACGTATCGTTTTTTCTGAAAATTCCTAGTTGTCGACTGTTGGATTGAAGGCAAATAAGAAACACGGTCTTCCAGGTGATTATGTTGATAATTTCTCTTCCAAGACCGAGAACGACAAGTTGGAAATCCTCTTGCGCGCAGATTAACCGCTCCATTGCTGCGCTGAAGCTGGCCTGAAAGGTGAATTTGATTAAAAAAAGGAAGATGGCCACCATAGGGATTCGCATATGGCAAAGGCTGAAGAATTGGCGGAGGACCATAGGGAGCATGTGGCATTGATCCTAAAACTAGATGCAAATCAGCCAAGAACAATTGAATCCGGCCGTAAGCGCCGTGAGTGTAGGGGTCCATCAATCTCATCCGCTCCATCAAGTATAACAGAGCTGAAAATCTTGAATGAAATTAAAAAGTTTGAAAGTCTTTAAGAATGAAAAAGTTTTGAGGAAGGTCCGGGAAGATTCGTCGGAGTTGCAATGTAATAAAATGAAAATGAATTGATTTCTTGGTAATTCAAAGAAGAAGCCGGTATGATCGTCGGTTGATGTCCTCAGCGGAGCTGGTATTCTGGTTAACGAGATGCCTTAAGGGCTCATAACCTATAGGAACGTATGGATATGGGTCGGTATGGATAAGTATCAATAGCAGTGGGTGTGGCCGGAGGAGACCAATGTAGTCTCCTCCGGCTGGCTGAGCCGCAGCCGAGAAGACTATGTGACCTAGGACATCCTAGGTCACAACAGGACACGGGCGAGATCCGAGCTTAACTAAGCCTCTCGATCGGAGGGTCCTGGGGGGACCCCGCGTTGCGAAGCGACGCTCTCCAAAGGAGAGGCTTATGTGCTAAGTCTCACTTCTCTCCTGAGAGTTTGAGGTTTGAGAAGGAATTTTGACATTTTTTGACTTGAAAAACATGTTTGTCAAAAAATATGAGTTTTTATTCAATTCTGCCAACGCAGAAATTTAGCCTAGCATCTTGGCTATATTTTCAAAAAAAGACCACTTTATTTTAAGCCAAACTGCGCGCTCTACCTTCATTCTTAGATGACCATCTTGCTCTGTCTTTTGGGAATTTTTTTTTGCTTTCTTTGGTTCACCGGATCCTAGCCGCAGGTGAGTGACATGTGATTCAATTTTTATGTTTATGAAGTCTCACGGAAAACTGTCATGAGGTGTCAAGAGTGTGAGAAGTCAGACGGGCAACACTGCTGCAACAGTCCTGTTGATGGCGGTTAGCTACCCTTGCGTCCGGTTCCGGTCTCCCAACTTGGTTTCATTGCAAAACTGCTCACCTGCAACAGTCCTGTTGATGGCGGTTAGCTACCCTTGCGTCCGGTTCCGGTCTCCCAACTTGGTTGAGGAAAGGGAGCCGTTGCCTCGCAGTCAGGTAGATAAACGGTACAACTGCTGCGGCGCATAACTATATACAGGGTTTGGTCTATCACAAGTCTAGGTCTACTGGCTATCACAAATGTGTCACAGATCTACTCTAACACTCCCTCCCGCGTTTGTGATTTTGACCTAGGTTGATGGTTTGAGGTTGAGCCAATGGTGCACCTTCTCAATGAGGTTTGGGCCGAGCCGTTTGGTGAAAATGTCTGCCACTTGATCATGCGTACTTGTCCATTGAATTTGGATGTTGTACTGCCTTACAAAGTCATTAACAAAATAAAACGCGCGAGAGAGGTATCAGGTTTTCTTCTTTGACGCATCGTTTCCAGCAATGAGGATGGCGGCTTTGTTGTCGCAGAATACTTCCATTGGGACAATACGGTGCATATTGATGAGGAGGTTGTTCAACTGAGCTAGCTGTTGATTTCCGTTGGACAAGGCAATGTACTCCGCGGCACACGTTGACAGTGCCACCACGGTCTGACGTTTAGCGCCCCATGCAATGTTAACAAAATAAAACACACGAGAGAGGTATCAGGTTTTCTTCTTTGACGCGTTGTTGCCAGCAATGAGGATGGTGGCTTTGTTGTCACAGAATACTTCCATTGGGACAATACGGTGCATATTGATGAGGAGGTTGCTCAACTGAGCTAGCTGTTGAGTTCCATTGGACAAGGCAATGTACTCCGCGGCACACGTTGACAGTGCCACCACGTTCTGACGTTTAGCGCCCCATGCAATGGGATTGTTGTTGTGCTTGATGATGTAGCCCGAGGTTGAACGTTTATGCTCGCCGCCCCAGTTGGCGTTGGACCAAAGCTGAAGGTTGCTCCCTCCGTCACTGAACCGCAGAACAACATCTTTCGTCCGCTTGAGGTAGCCAATGAGGATGTCAAGTGCGTCCCAGTGCGCAGCAGAAGGCTTGGCGCTGAATTGTGCAAGCAGGTTCACCAAGTATGTTAGGTCTGGTCGGGTCCCTGAGCAGAGGTACATGAGCAATCCAAGTGTGGACCTGTACGCCGTTTCATCAACTGCTTTGCCCTTGTTGGTCTCCAGAGGTGTCTCCGGCAGTGTACTCCTTCTGGGGTAGTAGGTGCAGGCATCACCGTCTAGAATTTGATCCACCATCAAATGTTGATTCATCTCAATGTCACTCCCTACCCGTTTGGGGTTTATCCCTACTATCTTCTCCACCTTGCTCGTCCACTTCACCTCCATCTCTTTAGCCATTGCCGTGTGTAACTCTTCTAGTACTGATTGTGAGGAGGCCATTGCAAAACCATTGTTGATGTGTAGCCAGATGATGACAAATTTGGAATCCTTGCGGCAGATGAACAACAATGGTTTCAACTCCGATGCAACAAACCCAATTCCTTCCATCTTGCCCTTGAAGAACTTCCACCACACTGCCGGCATTAACCGGTCGAACACAGCAGTTTGAGCGGTGCTCGAACAGCCATGTTCAACTGGTGGTCGGACAGGCACTGTCCGACCGAAGCACCTGCCGCCGGGTCGGACAGGCCTGTTTGATCAGTTCCTGGGACCGGTCGCACAGGACCAGCCGGGACCGGTCAGACAAATCTGTCTGACCAGTTGGCTCTTGCTTTGGTCGGACAGTGCCCGTCCAACCACCGGTCGAACACGGCTGTTCGAGCACCGCTCGAACTGCCGTGTTCGACCAGTTAATGCCGGCAGTGCCAGAAGCGGGCTGCTTGTCAAGTCCCATACATAGCCTTTTTCAATTTCATTATCTTGCCCTTCCAATGCGCTTTGAGTTCCACAGGGGGCTGAACGTAAACTTCTTCTTCTATGGGGCTGTAGAGGTACGTCAAACTTATATCAAAAGAGGCTGTGGGGTAGTGATGTTGGCGCGCGACGGAAATCAAAAGTCTGAGAGTGTTGGGAGAAGCCGTCGGCGCGTAAGTTTCATTACAGTCTACTCCAAGGGTTTGGTTGAATCCCTTGGCTACGTAACGCGCGCGTAACCTGTCAATAGAGCCATTGGGTAAATGTTTGATGGTAAACACCCAACGAGCCCCCAGAACCTTAACTCCCTTGTATGGGTTGACTGGTTCCCAGACGTCTAGGTCTTGAAATTTGTTGAGTTTATACCGCGCCGCATCCTTCCACCCCGTTCCATCCGGTCCTGCTAACACCTGCTTGATGTTCTTGGGCAGGTTATGTTCCGGCCCGCTTGGTAGCCCCGCGATCGCTTTCAGTTCTTCTGCTGCCAGATCTGCAGTCGGCTCCCCCCAGTACCAGTTTGATCTGGTTGACAATGAAGCCAACATCGTTCTTCCTGAGTTTTCTTTTTACTTTGAGTTCTTGTAAATTGGGGAATATAGCCAAGTTGTTCTGGATCATTTGTTTCAACTTGGATGAGTAGAACATCCATCCAGCGCCGGCCTTGGGGTATCCAAGCAGGTAAAATTCAACACTGCGTTCATCCAGTTTATCCCAATTGCCTTGAGGTAGTGTGACAATTGCCCTTGCTCCAAAGGGATAGAGGGTGTTGGGCAAAGCGGGGATCTTGTACAATGCTTCTAGGGGGGATGTCGAGACGCACTTGTTGGGAAGCCTGTTGTGGATGTAAGCAGCCGTCAGGTATGCGTAGCTCCAATAAATTATTGGGAGCCTGGCCGCGTGAAGCATTGTGCGTGCCATGTTGCCAACCATGCGGTTACACCTCTCAGCCTTGCCATTCTGTTGTGGATGGTAGGGTGAAACTGTGGCCAAGGTGGTGCCCACTTTAGCAAGCCTCTCCTTCAGATTACCAATGTACTCTGCCGTGTTGTTGCAATGTAAGTAGGTCAGAGTCTTCTTGCACGCATTCTTGAGGTGGAGAACCCATTCCATGATTTTGTTGGGTACCTTGCTCCGACTGGCCATGACAGCACAGAAAGTGTAGGTTGAAGCGTGGTCACGCATGGTCAGCAGGAACCTTCAGCCATTGATGTCCATGTTGAATGGTCCGGCCACATCCGTCATGCATAGGTCAAGAGGGTCCTTCCGCGGGAGATCCAATGCAACACTGTTGGACTTGAGGTCAAGAGCTTTGGACTTCGCACATTGCTCACAGAAGAAGGACTTCTTGTCAATTTGGACGTCAGGCACGTGGGCTTTGAGGAAGCTTTGGACAACGTCTTCAGAGACATGACCGAGGCGGATATGCCATAGGTAGGGGTCATAGGATGGTTTCTGGGTGACTTTATTTATCATTGCAGTTTGAAGTTGAACAGTCCAACAATAATTATTGAAATCTAAGTAGTAAGAACTACCCTCCCTGTCCGTCAACCAAGCCTCAGTGCCTTCATGCCATAGCTGCCAGCCGTCGCTCAATAGGCGTCCCGTCGATAAGATGGATCTGGTGATTCCCTCGCAGTAGTACACATTCTCAACTTCCATGATGCCTGTCGGAGTCGGAATCCTCAGGCTGCCGATTGAATTGATCGAGGCCACGTATTTAGAGATAGCGAGCCAGATCAGTAAGGGTGACTTGAGCTTGGCCTTCATGGTGAAGAAAGCAGAGTCTCCACTCACATTGATTGTCCAGCCGGAGTCTAGGAGCACGGTTCCTTTGTTTGCTTCCGGGATTTCAATTTTTTGAAGGCAACCATTGGTATGTACTGGTGGAGGTTTCCTGGGGGGAAGGATGAATTTGGATTCCTGATTGGTGTGGTTTGCAGGAGGCGCATTGATGTACCCGTGGCAGACGTCCTGCCAGTAAAGCTTGCAGTTGGTGTACCAGTGACCCAGCTCTTTGCAGTAGAGACAGTTCCAGCCGTTTTTTGCCTTCAGTGACACTGCCAGCAATGCTGGCTTGGATGGTTGCATCCAAGTTTACATCGGATGAAGCCATCCAATTCAAACTTGGGCGCCGGGCCACCAAGTGAATCAAGAACCGATTCAAACTTGGTGGCCAAACGCCAGGGCCACCAAGTGTGAATCGGTCAACAATTCACTTGGTGGCCCGGCGCCCGAGTTTGAATCGGATGGCCGCATCCAATATAAACTTGGATGCGACCATCCAAGCCAGCTTTTCTGGCAGTGTGAGTCGTTCGGCAGCTTGCCTTGATAGAAGGAGGTCTTCTCAAGCAAGAACTTGCCTGAGTTGGTCTGTTGACCACTGGGGTTGGGGTTGGAGGGGTTGTTGCTGCGGCGGTGTGGTGCGGTGTAGCAAGGGGCTGGTCTTATGGCTTGGACTGACATTTCCACGTTGGAGGGTATAGAGCCTGGAGCCAGGCTGGCGGGTGCCTTGACTTTGCTCAGGGCCAATTGGATGAGGGTGGTGACCTTTCCGAATGTGGGGATGGTGGTCATGTTGTCCAGTGGCTGCGCGATTGAGTATTTAAAGTTCTTTTGATTGGCGCCAGGGGGTGCGGTGGCTAAGGATTGTAGGAGTAGTCCACCAAGCTCATCGACCAAGATTTTAGATTGTTTGATCTCAGACATCAGGCCACAGAATCTGGCGAGCCAAGACTCGCTGGCTGGTTGGCAGTCGCTGGCAAACTTGAGGATTTTCTCGACCAGAATTAGCTTGTGTCGACTCCCGGATCTCTTGCACTTGGACTTCAGGAGGACAAAAAAGATCCTTTGATGAGGTAACTTCTCCGTATTCTACAATCAACAGGAGGGACGAGTCCAGATTGTTGCACATGAGCAATGTGACCGCCTTGTTTTGGACTAGATTCATGACGGAGAACAGGTCATCATCGCCAACAAACAATTTGTTGCTGAGGAAGGCGTGTTGGAGGGTGCGGTTGATTGCGCTCCTCCACCCGGACCAGTTGGACCCATCAAAAGCAAGAGTGGGCTTGCGTGGGTTAACCTTGTTGAAGATGGTTGCGGGGGGCTTGATGAATTGCTTCATTAGGTAGTCCGCCATGCTGTCTCAAGTGTTAGTGTCAGCTCCCGGCTAGTTCCCACAACACGGAAACTGCCAACAGGCGCGCTGCTGACTCCCAGTAGGGAGACAAGCAGCGTGTCGCGGTTGAGTCAGCGCCGCCCTAAAGGCAGCAGAGAAGATAGAGGAAGGAGGAAGAATCCCTCCTCCCATAAGTACTGAGTCCAACTCCGAGGAGTGAGACCTCAGAATTAGAGAAGAACACGCCTGCTCATTTACAGCTACGCAACACAGGTTGTCTAGTTGTGATTGGGGCTATTTTCCCTTGATTCACACATTTTCCATTTTTTCCTCTCTAGCAGCTTCCAGCTCCCCTCCCTTACCTAACCTCCCGGCTCCCCAACTCTCTGTCTGCTTCCTTCCCGCCAAAGCTACCTTGGTACAGTTGGGTAAGCCTCCTTTCCCTCACCTCCCTTGTCTCGGGTCTCAGACCCCGTAGGTTTCCAACCCTACCAGCCCCTCAACCTTTGAGGCGCGGCTAGCTCCGGCGCGCTACTGCCCGTGACGCTGAGTGTAGCTGAGAAGCCACTCTGAGGACTTGTGTCCTGACTGATCCGCTGTCCCAGACCGGATCCCATCTCAGGGCGTGTCACTTTAGAGACACCCCTGACAGTTAGGGGGGTTGTGGTGGTGGTTTGCGAATAAGTTCACAATCATCTTGCTTTGAGCGGCGAGGTTCCGTTGGAGTTCAGCAAGTTGAGCTTGCAAAGCTTGGACGGTTTTGTTTTGGTCCATGAGTGCCGTTTGATACCTTTCAGAGTTTTTGGAGCCTAGAGATGACTCGGACCTTTTGTTCAATGAATCTTCTGAGGTCATTCTACCAATACCAAACATCCAATAACCCAAGATTGAGAAGCGCAAAAGGCGGACACGCAACAATGTAGCCGGCTTTTAACCTGTGAGAAGTCAGACAGGCAACACTGCTGCAACAGTCCTGTTGATGGCAGTTAGCTACCCTCGCGTCTGGTTCCGGTCTCCCAACTTGGTTTCATTGCAAAACTGCTCACCTGCAACAGTCCCGTTGATGGCGGTTAGCTACCCTTGTGTCCGGTTCCGGTCTCCCAACTTGGTTGAGGAAAGGGAGCCGTTGCCTCGCGGTCAGGTAGATAAACGGTACAACTGCTGCGGCGCATAACTATATAAATGATTTGGTCTATCACAAGTCTAGTTCTACCGGCTATCACAAACATGTCACAGATCCACTCTAACAAAGAGGCCATGGGATCGGGCATTTGGGTGCAGAGATCCAACAGATGAGACCCCGGATACTGATAACTCTCCAAATTGGTGAAGGGCTATAACTTGATCATGAGGCAACATTTCCTCATAAAAATTACATGATAAATTGCAGAAAAATCATGTTAGTCTTGGGTTCCAACGGCAGGCCTCAGGTTGAAGTTTGAGTAGTTGTTTTAGTGGATTTTGTGATTTTTCTTTTCTTTTGGTGGATGCTCTCAGGCCAAAGACCCGACTTTACATGCAAGTCCCTCCCTAACAGGAGGCGCCTGCCTACGGCAGGCCAAGGCACTTGTGTTAAGTTTGGTTGAGATCCAGGGCTGCGGCTTTCCCTTGCCTATTTTGTCATGTACAGAGGATAGACCTCTATTAACAGTTTAACATTATACAAACCGGAAGAGATGAAAAAAAAAAATCAGCATTCCCCCCCCCCTCTTGACAAGGGATTTCCCCCGGATTGCTTGACTCTTTGAGCAATTGGCGCCAAATCAAGAGCAAGCAATGGGGGGAAAATGTGCTCGCAAGGTCCCCTTTTTATAGGTGTTCTCCCCACATGATAACCTACCACTTTGAACCTATAAATCCCCCTCACTGCAACTACTTTTCCTTTTGTTACCCGCTTCCGTCCCCAATCACATCCTCCTACATTGCCTCCCAAATGAACTCCTTCCGACTTCTCCAAACGCTGTGATCACCGCTCAATCACGAGCCTTTCCCGGCCGCCTGACAAGCAGCATGCGCTGCCTATTTCTTCATTTCCTCAGCATTTTGCCGCTATCAGCCTTATTCTATCAGCCACTCTTGGCACTACCATATACACCGCCTCTATAGGCTCCATTATATTTGCCGCTCTTGGCAGTCCCTAAAGACATGCCGTCATTGGCTCCTTCTGTAATTGCCGCTCTTGGCGTCTCTCTAGCCTAGCCACCCTCAGCATCTCTCTAACTATCTCCTTGCTAAACAACTGACACTTGTATATTAGGATCATTCTGATCCACATAGATTGCTTCTTTTGTAGCAGAGTCCCATCCATTGGACTCTGCCGGAACCGGTCATCCCATGACGGTTCACCTCTTCCCTCCTGTATCTCTTTGTCTTCTCTTGTATCTCCGCACGCCCTACCTTGTAGATTACTGCTCACCTTGTAGAGCCCCTTGGCTATAAATAGCCCCTTCCTTGCCAAGCAATCAAACCTCAACTTAGTTTGCTTGCATCTTCAGTGACTCAAAGACCAGCAAGTATTCAAAATGCACACGTACATGTGCACCACCCGGTCCGCAACCAGAAATGTCACCCTTTACCACTGTTGCAATCCTGGTTGGTGCCCCCAACCCAAACAACAGGGAGCATCCAAAGCGCACAGGCGGCACTTCCGTCAGAAGTCATACACTCTTGCACATTAGGCACATCTTGATGCCACATTCTGCATTTGACCAGAACTTGGTCACCCAATCTTCTCCACAATTCGCTGCGGAAAGCGCAGTGCTTTTGGCAGCCGCTGCGCTGCGCTAAAAGTAGCGGTCTTGCCCGCTGCGCTTCCGCTTTCTTGGCTGAGGAAAAAGCGGGGAACCACTACTTTCAGCGGTAGCGCAGCAATAATCCCGCTGTGCTACTGCTTTTTGGGCTGGGCGCGCAGTGGTCACCTTTGTTGAAGGTTTAATCCCTGTAGAAGGGAATACCTCCATCTCAGCATTGAGTGCTGAGATGTGTTCCAAAGCTTCAGCATCCTGGGCAGCAGCTGAGTTAACAGCTGAGACAAATGCTGTTTGCTGCGCAGCAGATTGCTTTGTAAAGAAAAGAAATGCAAATGATGAATTGAGCATTCATCACAAGAGAAGAAAAGTATGATGCACTTTTCTTGTATGTGCAATAAAGCATCAATGAGCCACAGGACTTTTCAGGTCCAAAGTCCGCAGCATTCATTTCCTCAGATTATCTTTCTCTATAAATACTTGGCCCTTCATGGCCCATCTTTCCTCATTCCATTCACTCATCTCATCTTATCTTATCATCATCAACCATCCACCAACATCACCACATATACCAATCACCCAAGCCTCATCTTATACTATCACCTTCTGTTATATATAAATACATTTATTCTTAGCTTTATTTTTATTTAAAACACCCTGGTTAATCCACCTAAAATAATAACCCGTTGCACTGCGCTGAATATTTTTTTTTCAGCACAGTGCAGCAGCTACACCGTTGGAAGCAATGGTGTAATTATAGTTCCAAGCACAGCATTTTTGGCAGCCGCTGCGCTGCGCTGAAGGTAGCGGCCCCGCCCACTGCGCTACCACTTTTTTGGCTGAGGAAAAAGCGGGGAGCCGCTACTTTCAGCGGTAGCGCAGCGATAATCCCGCTGCGCTACCGCTTTTTGGGATGGTCGCGTAGCGGTCCCCTGCTGCGCTTTGCTGAATGACCGCTTTCTTCAGCAAAGCGCAGCGGTTACAACATTGTTGCTGCGCTGCACAACAGGTTCCTTTGCCTGCATTCCTTCTCTGTAAATCCACCATCCATCTAACCTCCCTCCAACCTTCCAGTGTCCCAATACCTTTCCCTCTTAGTTATATTCCAGACATTCTTTAAACGGTACCTTGCACGTACACTTTGCATCACCAGCCGATTATGGAAGTTTTCTTTAGTCTGCACCCACAGTATTAAACCTTCATCCTGCGTCAACAATCCATTCGGCAGTGCAATTGTCTCCACGGCATAATCCCGACTTTTACAAAAATGTGGCCTCTCCTGCTGCAGACCACAACCATCCCCCCATATCCGTCTTCCGGCGCTTTTTCCGGAGTGGGATGGCCATAGTTTAAATTTCCTTAAGTGGGTACTTACTTTCCCCAACCTCCAACATCATCCAATAATAGCACCTCTTCCTTAACTCCATCCGCAATTGGCAACTTCCGCGCCGTCTGAAAAATCCGCTCGTTGATCTGTTTGACTCATAGCCAACATACCAACACTTCTTCACCACGAACAAGGCGGACCAACCGAAAACCACATATAATAGGCCTGGCCATTTGGAACCTTCCTTCCCACCCTCTCTGATTCTTGCATACTTATCGCCGTTTCCCTCCCGCGTATTGCCACCATGCTTCCCGTGCCGCCTTGTTTTTCTGCATCAACACCCATTAGCAGTGTTTAGGTTGGGGGATAAGGAATTGTAAGGCATAACTGGCTATGGATTGTTAAATAAATTTCATTAACCCTGCCGAACATCTCAGAGCGCAAAATGGACTTAGTTATTTGGGTATTCATATTATGCTTGGGAAAAATCTTCAACCAAGTATTGGACCCAAGGGGCCCGTGAATTGAAGAACGTAAATATATATCTTCAGGGTGAACTTTTTCCTTTTGTCAAAAGATTTTAGTGGGGTCGCCAATCCTAAGTATCAATGTGGAGCTGACCTGGTCAAGAATTGTTGGACGGGTTGGTTGCAGGTGCCACGCATGAAAAGCGTTTGGTAGAAGGAAATGGGAAGGGACAAGATTTGGCGGGATTTCATGATGATTGTTTCTAGATCCTGAATTGAAATAACCTTGCTATGACTACTCAAAAAGGAGCTGTGCCCAATCTGAAAAATGTAGGGCGTGGATTGATGACTTCAACACAAGTGGCCGTGGTGAGCGGCTGGTGAGTCCCTGTGGAGGTTAGAGCTGATGAGTGGACCTTGTAAGGTGCAGGTTGCCATGCGCCCGGAAACATGAGTAAACCCAACGCGTGAGGGCGCAGTCGTCAGCTGGGCTCCCTGTGCTTTGTTGGTATTTGATGAGCTGAAAGCCTTATCATCTACGGGCGGCGCAGCCGCCCATAACCCTAGTTAACCTGAAGAGCCCCGCTTCAATAGTCTGCACCAAGATTTCTTTCATCGATTCCCTGGTTGTAAATGTCCCCTGGTTGGCGCATGTATGGAGACAAAAAGAGCGCTGTCAGCAAACAGGCCACCGGTTTGAAAGTGTACCTGTTGGTGCCCCGCACCAGCAGAAACTGTATGTAATGGTATCAATGGGGATTCAATGTATTCCTGAACTTGAAAAAGTAGGGCAAAGTCCCTAAGCCTTGCAGCGCGAGGCGCTTCCACAGGCTAGCCTAACTAAGCCTCTTGAGCGGAGGGTCCGGGGGACTCTCCCGGAGGGCTCTCCGTAGGAGATGCTTGTGAGTTATCTCCGGATTCTGGCTTGGGAGCTTCTTCTAATTTCAGGAATTTCATCATAATTTGTAACCAATTGTAAATAGAGCCAATACTATGCGTCTGGGAGCCCATTGGTTTGGATCCAAGATAGCCAAACATCTTGGCTTCAACTTGGTCTCCTCAAGATTTTAATCCACCCGGCATTTCTCTCTATCCAAGAGATTTCAAAATTATGTTGGGCTTTCCAAAATCCAACACTCAGAATATGTACTTGCGCAATTATGTCAAAATGAACTGCTCATTCTGGTAGATCCAGTATGAGGCGTGCTGTAGGTGTGTATGCCTTGGTGTGTTTTTATCTCCATAAGCCATGTACTATGCTTTATGCGTAGACGTGCGTCCGTACAGTTCTGGATACATGAAAACAAGTGACCGGATGATAAAAATCCCAATCTTTGCCCTAGCTTCCCTTGGGAAAGAAATGGTGCAGCGTCATGTAAAGGATGGAAAAATGTGTGCCCGAACTGAGGGTTCAACATGCCAAAAAGGCATCAAAGACATGTTAGTGGAAGTGTGTCAAAAAAAACCCCACCAAAGCGTTGGAAACGCTCACGCCAAAAAGTTGACATTACATACAAGCCCCTCCTTTGGAGGCCTCGCAGGGCAAGGGGCGCTTCGCGCCGCCAGGCAATACCTGGCCCTCTGAAGCAAGGTGATTGGGTTAAGCTAGTTCCGCAGGAAGCCGTAGGAAGAGAGAGGCTTTGTTAAGCTCAATGTATTTCCTCCGCGACGTGCGGTGCACCACTGTTGACTAGATTTTGCCTAATAGGCCGGACAAATTGCGCAACAATAATTGTGACGTCACCACTCCGCGCCGGTGACCCAGCCACTTGCAGGCGCAAGACCGGAGTGCTGACGCCACAACCAAGAGTCAAGTTTGCGTCTGCGTTGCGTCTTTTCTGGTCATGATCAGGCGTCATTGCAACAACCAATATGCATTTACCAGCCACTGCGCGTTTGAGTTCAAGTATATTGTCCTTGGGACCATGATATCCGGGTGGGGGTATAGCCATAACCTTGTCATCTAGCGGGCATGTCAAGGGGGCTTGATAGCGGCACGCCCAAAGGGCGTGCGCACGCCTATCCGCACGCCCAAAAAAAACGGCGTGCAGCCGCTGCACGCCGCTTCGGAAAGGCGTGCAGAGGCTGCACGCCTTTCCCCGCAGGCTGCACGCCATTCGCACGCCTTCAATAGGCGTGCATATGGCGTGCAACCCTGCCAGACAGGCGTGCAGAGCCTGCACGCCTGTCTGGAGGGCATGCAAAGCCTGCACGCCCTTCGGACAGGCGTGCACGCTTTGCACGCCTGTTGGCTCACGTAAGCCTCTCGATTCGAGAGGATTACGTGAGCCGCGCAATCGGTGCTACGGTGTACGTAGCTCCAATTGCGCGGCTCACGTAAGCCTCTCAAATCAAGAGGCTTACGTGAGCCAGCCCAGGCCAGTTCCGCTGGAACTGACCTGGGCGCGGGTACAGAAACCCGCCACCAAGTTCAACCACCCAGATCCGCAAGCAAATGACCGGCCACGCCTGACAGACACTCACCAGACCCAACCATCAAGGTAAGCCCCCCCAGGCCCCATTTTAGGGCAAAAAGGGGCCTCCTGGGCTCCTTTTTTCCACAAAAAGTCCCCCTGAGCCACCCAGGGCCTTGTTTTGGTCCAAAAGGGGCCTGATGGGCCCCTTTTGGCCCAAAAAAAGGCCTCATCATACCCCCAGACCCCACATCAAGCCCAAAAGGGGCCTACCAAGCCCCTTTTGGGCTAGTTGAAAGCTCTGCAGCCCCAAAGGGGCATGCTTGGCCCCTCTTGGGCCTGAAAAAAGCACCCACAACCCCAAATAGACCCCCAAAAGGCTCCATAAGTGCTCCATAAACCCCCCAGCCCCCCAAGCAAGCCCAAAAGGTGCCTGCTGGGCCCCCTTTGGGCTAAATTTGCCCAAATCTTCAAACGGCCGCCGTGCCCAAACCATTCATTGGCATGGAAAATTTTCACAAAAGTAAAAAATTATATCCATTGCCTAATTTCTGATACACTTTTGAGCCCATTTGGCCAAGACAAACAGAAGTTACATCATTTGAGTAGGAGGAGATTCTGGCCAAATCATCAAACGGCTGCCGTGCGCAAACCATTCATGTGCTATGGAAAATTTTCATAAAAGGAAAAAATTATATCCATTACCTAATTTCTGATACACTTTTGAGCCAAGTTGGCCAAGCCAAACAGAAGTTACATCATTTGAGTAGGAGGAGATTCTGGCCAAATCTTTAAACAGCCGCTGTCCGCAAACCATTCATGTGCTATGGAAAATTTTCATAAAAGTAAAAAATTATATCCATTAACTAATTTCTGATTCACTTTTGAGCCCATTTGGACAAGCCAAACAGAAGTTAAGGCTTTTTATTTAGCCCAAAGGGGGCCCAGCAGGCACCTTTTGGGCTTGCTTGGGGGGCTGGGGGGTTTATGGAGCACTTATGGAGCCTTTTGGGGCTCTATTTGGGGTTGTGGGTGCTTTTTTCAGGCCCAAGAGGGGCCAAGCATGCCCCTTTGGGGCTGCAGAGCTTTCAATTAGCCCAAAAGGGGCTTGGCAGGCCCCTTTTGGGCTTGATGTGGGGTCTGGGGGTCTGATGAGGCCTTTTTTTGGGCCAAAAGGGGCCCATCAGGCCCCTTTTGGACCAAAACAAGGCCCTGGGTGGCTCAGGGGGACTTTTTGTGGAAAAAAGGAGCCCAGGAGGCCCCTTTTTGCCCTAAAATGGGGCCTGGGGGGGCTTACCTTGATGGTTGGGTCTGGTGAGTGTCTGTCAGGCGTGGCCGGTCATTTGCTTGCGGATCTGGGTGGTTGAGCTTGGTGGCGGGTTTCTGTACCCGCGCCCAGGTCAGTTCCAGCGGAACTGGCCTGGGCTGGCTCACGTAAGCCTCTTGATTTGAGAGGCTTACGTGAGCCGCGCAATTGGAGCTACGTACACCGTAGCACCGATTGCGCGGCTCACGTAATCCTCTCGAATCGAGAGGCTTACGTGAGCCGACAGGCGTGCAAAGCGTGCACGCCTGTCCGAAGGGCGTGCAGGCTTTGCACGCCCTCCAGACAGGCGTGCAGGCTCTGCACGCCTGTCTGGCAGGGTTGCACGCCATATGCACGCCTATTGAAGGAGTGTGAATGGCGTGCAGCCTGAGGGGAAGGGCGTGCAGCCTCTGCACGCCTTTCCGAAGCGGCGTGCAGCGACTGCACACCGTTTTTTTTGGGCGTGCGGATAGGCGTGCGCACGCCCTTTGGGCGTGCCGCTATCAAGCCCCCATTTCAAGAACACACTCTTGACGTCCAATTTATGAATCTTCAGGCCTTTGTTGACCGCAAAGGAGATAAGAAGACGTAGTGAGCATGTTTTACCAGTCGGCGCATACTTGGAGAAGTAGTCAAGGCCATAGGTTTGCCTGAACCCCTGCACGCAGAGGCGCGCTTTGAATTCAGTTACCTCGTGGTTAGCGCCAAGCTTCTTCCTGTATGCCCAGGTTAATGGAATAGGATGATCATCCTCCCTCCTCAGGCAGACCACCCACGCGTCGTGATTCTTCATGTTCTTTTACTCTTTCTCTTCAGCCATGCGCCCTTCTTTGGTTTTGTCCCCTTTCATTGCTTGATGATGATTTTTAGGGGTGATGGATACTAGGGCTGTTCAACAACCGTAATTGAGAATGTTATAGGGATTGATAGCAGAGGAGATGAACTTGCTGGTGTTGACCATGATGTCCTCCGCTGTTGACAGCTGTTGACTGCCCAAGTCAGGCTCAATGGTACTAGATGCAACATCATTTTCCTTGACTGGCAAGACATTTCTTCAAAGGGTAGAGTTGCCTTGTTAAAACATGGGAGATCATTTGACATGTTCAGGTTGTTGAGACTCTTATGGAGTGCTGGACAAGTTGGGAGAGTTGTTTCATCAAAGTAGACATGCTTGACAGCCGGCATTATTTCTATAGTGTCAAATCTGATGATTTGGTTATGAAGCACCAGTGGACTGCATTGAGCATGGATTAGTGTTGTGGGAAGGAGGGACAATGAGCTGAGAAAGAGAAGAGCAAGTATCCACCTATGAAGCGCCAGTGGACCGCAATGAGCACGGAGTAGTGTTGTGGGAACAAGGGCAAATGAGCTGAGGAAGAGAAGAGCAAGTATTCACCCATATAAGGTGGGACAAGTGATGGCTAGATGAGTGCATTGCAAGCAGAAGACAAAGAAACAGTGAGACTGAAAAAAAGGAAACTGAGAGCAAACCTATGAAGCACCAGTGGACCGCAGTGAGCACAGAGTAGTTTTGTGGGAAGCAGGGACAATGAGCTGAGGAAGAGAAGAGCAAGTATGTATTCACCTATATGAGGTGGGACAAGTGATGGCTAGATGAGTGAGGAAAAGAAGAGAGGAAAAAAACACAACTATGGAATCTAAATACAACATGCTGTACCTAATTGGTTGAGAAGAACAAGATTGCATCACATTCCACTGGAACTAAACCCTACCCTAGTCTTGCTCAATCTTGGTTTCTCACGTCACTGTCACATTTGTACAAAGAATAATCATTTGCATAGCCTATGAAGACCCCTTCCCAAGCCAGCAAATCAAATTTGTTCTTGTGGTAGACATCCGGTTTGAGACACAAGACCTTGCAGCCAAACAACCAAAAGTAGGCGTAATTTGGTTGTTTCTTGAACATTAGCTCAAGAGGAGAGATCCTGCTATGGGACAGCAAGGGAAGGCAATTGGTTGTTGTGCAAGCCGTTTTGACCACCTCTGCCCACCATTCCGGGGGAAGGTTTGACTGAAGCATTAAGCAGCGGGTCATATCCAGAATTGTGCTATTTGCACGCTCAGCAATTCTGTTGTGTTGCAGGGTATATGGCGGTGATGCATTATGTTGAATACCATGCGCTTCAAGAAGAGCCAAGAGAGTGAGATTTCATAATCTCTGCCCCCATCTTTAAAGGGACTTTGAAAAACAACTTTCAATTCCTAGGAAAACAACTCCCAGGACCAGCGGACGTTGCAAATACTAGTTTTCAACCAGTAGGGAGGGGACTTGCGGCAGACGTAAAAGTGCTGCGGCAACGTTTTGGGAGTTGTTTTCCCAATTACGTAAGGAAATTTGGAAGTTGGCAGGATAATTTGAAAAATATCCAAAAAAAATTATATCAGGAAGATAAGTAGCACCCAGTGCCTCAAACTTTTAAAATAGTTACCAAATACATTGAAATGTATTCCTGTAGCATCTTAAATTTAAATTTCACGTGTAGGTGGCTATTAAGCGGATTTGCTGATTTTGGACAATTCTCTACTTTATGTAATGCAAAAATCAACTGTCACTTTGTTATAAAAGCAAGAAAATACCCCAGTACCACATGATTCAGGAAGAATCTTGTTATTGATTATGGAGAAGGATTTAGAGCTTTATATTTGCAGGGTGCACTCAAATAAGAGCCACCCAAAATTGGATGTATTGCTTTTGTGGCAAAACCACAAAACACGCAATATACAGCCAATCCCACAAACGTTGCGGCCTTGGGGGGCACCCCTGGACCAATTTTTTTGAAAAAATAATTGTGCCACACAGCCTGTACAGCAGGATGTACAGGCTAAGGGAGTCAACTGCCTCCCCACACAGGCTCCGCAATTGCCTACAGGTGCAAGAAACAATGCCCAGGTGACATGGACCAGCAGTAAATTTGCAAGAGAATTGCAATGGTGCTGGTCCCATCCTTCCAGTTCCAAAAACAAAAATATAGCTTTTTGGGACTGGGGTGCTGCGTTTTGTACAGACCTGTATGGTCCAGTGAAAATGTGGCACAAAAAGAAAAAAGAAAAATTTCTGGGCCGGGGGTGCCCCCTGAGGCCGCAATGTTTGTGGGATTGGCTGTACTTTGTATGAGTACCTCCCAAGCCCCTCAAATTGAAAATCAGCTTCATTGGATCAAATTGAAAATCAGCTTCATTGGATCCAATGTTTTTGGCTTTCAAGGCCATGGCATTGGTGCATGTCATTCACCCAGTTAAAAGCTCTTAACATTTGACACATAAGCAGAAAGTGATAATGAGCGCAAAAGCATGGAATAAATTGGCATGAAAGCTGAGCACTATTCAATGCTGAGAAAAACATCAACTATCAATCACAATGAAAATGAAAAGGAAATGAATAAGTCAAAATGAGAAAAAAAAAAAAAAAAAAAACAGAACAAACAAATGAAAAAGAGAAAAAAACAACTAATGATGTTTTTATTTATCTGGGGAGGCTGCAGCCTTGGCCTGTGGTTTTTTTCTTGGTGGATGGGAGTTGCTCTTTTAACTCTGATGCGGGTTTGGGGTTGAGGGGGCACTCCCACACGTCATGTTTCTTAGGGATCAACTCCCACTTTTAGGTGCAGGTTTAGGCTAGCAACTCTTGCGGGGGTTGCTTGCATTTATCATTCTTTTTGCCTGGGCTAATTTTCCACCTGACTCCCATTTCCCAAGGAAATTGGGAAAACAAATCCCAGGACGTAAAAACTGAGTCCGCAAACGGTCCAGTTGATGTCACTCCCAATTTGGGAGTTGTTTTCCTAGGAATCAGGAGTCATTTTTTCAAGTCCCTCTTTAAATAGCTTTTTCAACTGCTTGCCGGTCTGTTTTTCAAAGAAGGTCTTGTATTTCTTTATGGCCAAGATGGTATCACTTTTCTCTTTGAGGATAATGACATTGATGAATCTGGTGAACTGATCTACTAGTGTCAGAAAATAGTGTCCGCCCCCATTGGAGGAGGGAAGTATTGGCCCAACAAGGTCCCCATGGACAACCTCCAATGGCTGCAATGTCTCATCAAAGTTGTGATGGAACCGTGTGCACATCATTTTTCCTTTCATGCACGTCTCGCAGCAGCAATCCTTGACCTGGGATTTAGAGCAGCTCCAGCAGGGGAGGTAAACCGGGTAGCCATCAGGGATTTGGCTACCCAACCCCAAAAATCACCACCCAGCGGGGGCACTGTCCGAGGCTCAAAAAGTTCCTGTTGCTTGCTTGGGAGGGATAGGGTTGCCCAATCCCGCGACTCCATTCCTCCTGGAAAAACTCCAATCTCCCATGACACCTCTGTGTTGTGCATGTGATTCACACACAACACATGTGATTCCCACACAACACGCACAGCATCACCTTGACATTTCAATGAAAGGAGAGTTTTGCTCTCCAGATTGACTACTCCTGCTGGATGCCGCAGCAATCACGGGAGCTATAGTGCTGCGGCCGGGAGGGATTTTTGGTTTGTAGTTACTGGGTTTTCCCTTCCCCGCTGGAGGTGCTCTTATGTGGGGAACAACTGCCTTGAGGCGCTCTTTCAATGCATTACCCATTCTCTTGTGCCAGAGAGTGAAGCTCTCTGGAACTTGTGTGGTCTGCAGAAGAGCAGAGGGAAGATGGCCAATGGGGAGAGATATCACCTTTGATCTCAAATTGACAATTGAAAAAATTCAACTTGAAGTAGTGCTTGTTGTCCAGAATGACATCATATTTTCTCTCATTTTGCTTTATCATGACAGTTTCATTGGTCAGTAGTATCAGGTTTCAAGAGAGGTTTGGAAAAAAAGAGTGTCTTGAAGTTCAAGGATTCAACCATTGGCTAGCTGGATTTTAGCAATTCCTTTCTTCATTGCCACAAGCTCATCTCTTGACTTCCTGTCATCAGTGACAATGAAGATATGAATTGGCACTGTCTCCGTGAAGAATGCAAGAGAATTGAGCATATGGTTGCTTGCGCCAGAGTCTAGGATTGCTGTCAAGAGATTCAAACTTTCCATGAGACATGGTGCTGCAGCAGCCAAACACCAGGACAGCTGGCTCTTTGTCTTCCTCATGGAAAGGTATGGACTCTTGCTGATGAACTGTGGACAATGAACTGGCTGTGTTCACCTCAAGCGTGGCATTTGCTTATTCCTATTTTTGTCTTGCACAAAAACACTAATTTGACAACAACTCAGGATTGTTGTACCAGCATTGCTAGGTCTGCCATCCAAACACCGTCACCCATGTGCAATACTTGTGTGCAGGCACCTGGTTTCAGGTTCTTGAAATTGAGAGAAAAAAATTTGGGTGTCACCTGCGTGATTTTTGCTGATGGGTTGCGCAGGGAAAGGGGGAGTGAAATGGTGTAAGTTTGCAATTCAGAGTGAGACTTTTAATGACCAAAAAAGTCCAAAAAGGTCAAAAGGAAACATATTCAAAGAAGAATAAAATAATAAAAGAAATGGAAAGAAAAAAGAAAGCAGAAAAAGAAACAGTAAGACAAAAGAACGCAAAGAAAAATCAGATTGAGAAAAAGGAAACAAAAAAATGAAACAGAAGAGTAGAAAACAAAAAAATATCTAGGCAGTTTTGAACTCTGAAGGTGGGAGAGGCCCTCCAAAGAATCAGCACAAAGCCTGTACTTCAATTTTGTCTGGCTGAAGGGCAGAGCGCTTCCACAAGACAATTGCTTGACCATGTGAGATGACATACTCTGATGGGGCGCTGGTTGCTGGAATTTCCAGGAACAATGGTGGGCCAATACCAATACTTGTATTGGTATTGTATTGTATAGTAACAGATTATTTGTTACAATACGTGCCTGTTGAGTTATCGTCCTTGAAAGGTACCAATAACAATAACATTGAAGGTGGGGAAAATACCCTCAATAACAGCCGTTACAGGCTGTATTTCTTTGATACAGCCTGTAACGTATTGTAAAGTTATCAAAAACTCAATAACTTTTTGATAAAACTAACAGAAAAAAAAGGAAAATAACCAGCCAATATGTTACATATTTGGAGCCAAATATTGTAATATATTGTAACAGCCCACCGTTGCCAGGAAGCACTGGGCCATTCTGGATAGGATCAGAAAGTTTCTTCTTTGACCAAGCCAGTAATTGAGTACATCTACATCTTGTCCCACAGTTTCTTGATCAAGGTAGTGTTTTATCTCCACTTGAACATTATTGATTGGTTGTGGAGATGAAAACATTTCAAGTTCAAAAGTGTTTGGGTTTGATTTTTGCTTCTTCACTGCTTTGTTTTGACTAGTATCCTTCTCTGCTTCATCAGAAGCAGGAGGATCTTCTTCAAATGTTTTTGCAAGCTGGTGAAATGTTGATCATTATCTTGAATTGACAAAGAATAATTCTCTTTGATGAAGTCAGCATGGTTTTTCCAGAATTGCATTTTGAATCTTGGATTGAGAATCATCACAGCAAGGTAAACAGGTTTTTCAAGGGCTTTCCAAAGTTAGCCATCAATATTTTCAATAATATGAATGGCAGGTTGAATGAGTTGGCCTTGGTTTTAAAGGCAATGTTGAACTGTCTTGAGATGCTTAACCAAGATCAAGTCAACTGGAAGGGCTGAGTTCAGAGAGGGATATAATGAGCTACAGAGGATGTTTGTAGCACAACTTAGTGGTTTGAGTAACAGCATTAAATTGGAAGCCTGATTCCATTTTTTTTTCATTGAGTGAGAATTGATTTGCCTCTTTGTTGTTTTTTTCAGTACTAATCACAAGACAGTTGGAGTTGTACAGCTTGTTGGAACATATCAAACGTAGAGTTCCAACAAGTTTCTGTTGGAGTTGTGTGTGCTTTCCCATCTTTCACTCACATGTGTCAGTCTGTGAAATCTATGCTTGTACACCGCGGTTGCACCCCGACGGCATTTTTCCGCGGGGAATGTCGTCCACTTGACGGTTCACACGTCTGACAGTGGAGACCGGCAACTTGCGGTCCCCAGACATATTGTCGAGTCGCCGGTAGGGCGACTCGACAATCCCACGGCAGACACCCGCTTACCTGCCGGCCCAGCCTCGCCCATTCAACCAGGCTGGCAGGTTGCCGTCGGATGTCTGCCTCCACCCTGGGCGTGTCGACGACTGTCCAGCCCACGTGGGACCACGCCGTCAGGCCACCAGCTGCTCCCAGGGCCTGTCGGCGACTGTCCAGCCCACCCCGGACCACACCGTCAGGCTACCGGGGGCCATACCATCATGCCACCGCGTCCCATACCGCCCATACAGGGTGGCGATTCACCCAACCGCTTGCTGCCTTGTCTGGTGTGGCATCTCAGCCCTTGCTGAGCTTGCTGTCGCTCACATAATAGCCGCCAACTATTCGTGTTACTATAGCTCAACAATCCCGTGTGACAATGATGGGAATGAAACATGAGTTTGGTAGAGGAAAACGGGAAAAAAGGAGAAAAAAAAGGGCGATGAGAAAAAAAAGAGGACAGCGAGAAAAAAAAACAGAGGACAGCGAGAAAAAAAAGAGGACAGCGAGAAAAAAAAAAAGGACAGCGAGAAAATAAGACAATGAGGAAATCATGATGATATCATGATATCAGAGCCCCTCATTGTCTGCATCTTGTCCACCCGCTCTGACTGCCATAGACTGGCGTATTTCCTCTACCTCTTCTTTGGTGGGGAGGCGGACTTGGTTGACATCAATGTCTTCAATAACGGCTCACCCGGTAAACAGCTCGCGGTCTTGGCGCATTAAAAGCCGAGTGAACCTAGTAACACAATTGCATGAGTTCTTCCATGTACACTGGAAGCAAACTCTGAATAATCACTTACGCATGCTTGGTGTGATCCGACCACGTTCTGATCCGCTCGAGTTGATCGTCAATCACATCCCATTGCAACTGGTTATCTCCCGGCGGGCGGTGAAGATAGTAATGTGCGGTGATCATGCGGATCATCGCAATGCGCACCCTCAGAGCTGGGGTCATTTGCCTTTCAATGGCATCGTTGGGACGTATTTGGTCCCTTGATCAAAATCCCCGCTCTATGACAAAGAACAGGTCAAAGAGCCTGGGTACCGCACCAATGCGAGGACAATCACCGTCCCTTTTAATGTTGGTGAGGAGCTGCGGACAAGACAGGGTTAATTGGACCCTTGGCAAGGTAAGATGGCGAGCAAAATGATTGTGCTTAACAAGTTGCGCATGGTTGTGCGCTCATGCTTAACTAGGTTGCGGAGGAAAGCATTCACGCTGGCCACTGCTACCGTATCCCCTTGTTCATATTGATTGGGGAGATAGTCGGCCATGAAGGCCGTGGTTTGAGTCGCGATCCATCTCTGCACATGTATCAGCAGTCAGCTCGTGGTGTGTGGCTGCATGGCAAGAGATGACTTACCCTCATGCAGGCCAGAGGGGTATGGTTATACATACGGCCATCAGGGTCATGCATCCGAGTGTAAGCTTCGAGCGCGGGCTCCATCAAGATGGAGCGGATTTGCTGGCGGCAGATGTTCTGCCGATCATACAGGTGGTCCGTCAGCTTGGTATAGTTATGCATGAGCTTCTTTGTACTCACCCTGATGGTGGAGTGGTAGTGATGGTCCCAAGGTCCTGGTGCCACTGGCAAAACTGGGGCTGTGGGCAATGACGCGGGCAATGACGCAAGCATCTGGCGCAGAGATACATACATGCACACGCGCAATATCTCTTGCTGGGACGCTGGAACCTGACAGACACACATATATGTGTTCAGTCTTTTTCCACACAGGCAGAGATACAATATTCTGACTTACACTGCAGAGATCAATCACGAGACGCTGGTTGTCGTTGTTGATCCCTGGTAAGGTTTGGAGCCTGTCGACTGTCTCGATGTCCAAAGGTAAGAAGCTAGGGTCCTCCAGGCGCTGCGCATGCCCTGCTCTTGATGGATCTCGCTGGTGAAGTGGACGCAATGTCAGCTTGCCACTATGTAAGAGACAAGCCAACATAGTAACAAAAGTAACAAAAGATATATAACAAAATAATTCATAGTAACAAAAGTAACAAAACATACAACAAAATAATTAATAACTACTAAACTAATAACAATATTGTAAAAAGGAGTTCAGAAATGGATTTTACACTAAAATTAACCTAGGGTCACTCACCAAAATGAACCCTCAAATATAACTCCTTCTAGGACTTATACAATATAACAAAAACACTTATAACAAATAAATAAAATAACTACAAAAGACCTGTCACACATGTACAAAACCTTTAACACATGTAACAGGCCCAGAGACGAAAATAATAATGACATCAAAAGATCTACTAGCTCTGGGAAAGTGCCATACAAATGTGATCATCAATAAAGATCCATTACTCACACGGATCTCCTACTGATCTGGCCCAGGGAAGATCTACCAAATGATCAACTCAATAGATTTGTTGATCCAAGATCAGTCCCCTGCTATATTCAAGCTTTCAGATTTCGTCCCCAAGGGTCTCTTAAAGAATATTCAAAGAACCTTGAGTCCCCCCTTTTGAGGATTCCCCAGCTTTATCATTACCACTGAAACTTATCACTCAGCATTGTCCACTAGCTTATAGCCTTGTGTCCAACCTTGTGAGCATTCAGTATATTATTTAGCCCTCTTCCAGCGTCAACAGAACACTCACCATCATCACCAGCCACTTCTGTTACCCTGTCACCCACCTTGGAGGATTTCTGTAACAAGAAATAGTGAGTATCTTTCTTGTTACCAATTCCTCCCCACCATATATCCTGGGCACAATAAACACCCCTGCTTGCAGGCCCCAGAAGATCAGGTTAAAAGTCAAAACCACCCTGTTTACAGGTCCTGATTATTAGAGGGCACCCCAAAACACCCCTGCTTGCAGGCCCCTCTGGAATATTACATATTCCACAAAATCCTCATTTTTATTATTATTTCCACGTCCCAAAAGGACTCTCAAATTCCCAAAACTCATAAAGAATATTATTTTATATTTTTTATAACCTTATCTATTTATTTTGCCGGCCGTGTAGCTAGAAGGTTCAGTCCTTGGCATCACGTAGCCTGACACGCAAGTCCTCAGCGGAGTGACCCATCGCAGCAGGAAAGCGGTTAGAGGTAGATCCCGGGGACACTGGGCGGCGGTCATTGCTGACTTCCGGTAAGTCTTCAAAGTCACTGTTGAGGTCTAGGCCCTGACTCTCACCCTCTTTGCCAAGAGTGGGCAATCGATGATTTGCGGGAACCACATGCTGTTGATTCCCAAGGCTGGTGGCACTGCTCACTCGAGTGCAAGCAGTCCCTCCAGCTATTGGATCATAACGACCTAGGATCCACAAATGATGTCTGTATCAGCTTTGTATCATCATACGTGGAAAGTCATGAAACATGGCCTACCAAGGCTGTTTCCACTGGGGGTACGCATGGCACCCACAGTGGAACCTATCTGAGCTATTTGTGCCCCCTCGGATGGCAACGGGCTGCGTGTGCTTGTGGGTACAACAGAGCCTTGGTTGGGGGGAGCCATGGTATTAGGGGGATATCAATGGTTAGTGTTACTGATGTTGGGTTGGATCATGTTGTCGACGGGCAAAGTTTCAGAAACTAAGAAGCTGTAGCTATGGGGATGGTATATGGTTTGAGTCTTGGCTATCAAGGTGATGGATGAAACACGCTTCGAAGTGAAAGAGGGTATGAGCGGCTGCTCTGAGATGAGAGGGATTTGGGAAGGGGTACTATTTATCTGTGACGCTTGTGCAGCAGAGGTCTCCATCCTTGCACGCTGTATCCGACGCTTCGGAGTTTACCTGCAACAAAAAATGCAATCAGCTTCATTTGTCTTCATATGGCACCGCAATCTCGTGCTCGTGCGGTCACTGACTGGAAGGGCAAGTACCTCCGATCTCCGCCAATGGCCGCTAGGTTTGAACGAACTAACTTTTGGATTGGGTTATTTGCGTAATAGACTTTCGGTTGGATGAGGCTTCGTCTGGTCGCAAACCTAAATTCTATTGCAATATATGCCAGGGCCGGTCAATAACAAATGTGTGGAAGCATGCCCTAACGCTCAGACATCAACAGCTGAAGGCATCGCTTGAGAGGGAGAAGGATCTGGCGGCAGCAAAGAATAGGCCAGAACGTCAAGTTGCCGGCTATGAAACATTGCATGGTCAATGGGATAGCTCACAATTTGATAATGGTCGAGCCGACGGGGGGATACAGGCTGATGTTGATGAAATCAATGCAACTCGTGATAAGCTTTGGGATGAAGATATGTCCGATCTTGCCAAGGTGCTTGAGATATTCAAGGATTCCAGGGTGAGCAGAAGCGATACGTCAAGCAATCGGGTTGCTGCAGAGATGTTATGGAGTGAAATGGACGAGAATTTCAGTGATGCCGACTTGTCCAGAGGTGAAAGAGAAGAAAAGAAAGTTATGAATAAGGCAGGGAACGAGTGGTATCCTTTTGCAAGCAAAGAGGTAAGTCAAGCAGGAGGGGGGTCACTGAACTGTTGGGGTTTACAGCTGACACCTGGGGAGGGGGCTTGATAGCCGCACGCCCTCCGGGCGTGCGCACGCCTACTTGCACGCCTAAAGAAAGCGGCGTGCAGCCGCTGCACACCCCTTTGGAAAGGTGTGCAGGGGCTGCCGCCAATCCCCACACGCTGCACGCCATGTGCACGCCTACAATAGGCGTGCATACGGCATGCAGGCGTGCCAAACAGGCGTGCAGAGCCTGCACGCCTGTCTGGAGGGCGTGCAAAGCCTGCACGCCCTTTGGACAGGCGTGCAGGCTTTGCACGCCTGTGGGCTCACGTAAGCCTCTCGATTCGAGAGGCTTACGTGAGCCGCGGTACCCTTATAAGGGTACCGCGGTACCCTTATAAGGATACCAAAGTACCCTTATAAGGGTACTTCGGTACCCTTATAAGGGTACTTTGGTACCCTTATAAGGATACCGAAGTACCCTTATAAGGGTACTTTGGTACCCTTATAAGGGTACAGGCACCGCCAAAGGGGTTGTATCAGTTACAACCCCCCGCGGCTAGATCGGTGGCGGCAACCGATGTAACATCGGTCTACCAGACCGATGTTACATCGGCGGCTCCCACCGATACATTATGCCTTTGTTCTAATGTATCGGTGGGCCCGGCCGACATAAAATCGGTCTGGGCGACCGATGTAACATCGGTCGCCTCTGGCCGACGTTACCGCGGGGGGTTGTAACCGATACAACCCCTTTTGCAGTGAGGTACCCTTATAAGGGTACCGAAGTACCCTTATAAGGGTACCGAAGTACCCTTATAGGGGTACTTCGTACCCTTATCGCCGGGCTCACGTCAACCTCTTGATTCGAGAGGCTTACGTGAGCCGCGCGATTGGGACTACGTACACCGTAGCTCCGATCGCGCGGCTCACGTAAGCCTCTCGAATCGAGAGACTTACGTGAGCCAGCCCAGGTCAGTTCCGCTGGAACTGACCCGGGCACGGGTACCGAAACCCGCCACCAACCACCCGGATCCGCGCGCGAACCACCGGCCACGCCCAACAGCCACTCACCAGACCCACCACCAAGGTAAGCCCCCCCCAGGCCCTATTTTTGGGCAAAAAGGGGCCTCCTGGGCCCCTTTTTTCCCAAAAAAACCCACCAAGGGCCTTTTCTTGGTCCAAAAGGGGCCTGAAGGGCCCCTTTTGGCCCCAAAAAAAGGCCTCATCAGACCCCCAGGCCCCACATCAAGCCCCACGGGGGTGGGCCTTTTGTTGCTCCAAAAGGGGCCTGAAGGGCCCCTTTTTGGCCCAAAAAAAGGCCTCATCAGACCCCCAGACCCCACATCAAGCCCAAAAGGGGCCTGCCAAGCCCCTTTTGGGCTAATTACAAGCTCCGCAAAGGGGCTTGCTTGGGCCCTCAGGCTAAATTACATGCTCCGCAGCCATGCTGGGCCCCTCTTGGGCTTACAAAAAGCACGCACAACCCCAAACAGAGCCCCAAAAGGCTCCATAAGTGCTCCATAATCCCCCCAGCCCCCCAATCAAGCCCAAAATGTGCCTGCGGGGCCCCCTTTGGGCTAAATTAAAAGCCTGCAAGCCCCACAAGCCAAATAAAAGTGCTCAAATGGGGTGCCAATGGCAGAAACAACTGTGCAAGCCAATCAAAAACACGCCAAAGGAACCCCAATCATTGTCTTGAGTTATATCAAGCTGACACGGCAGTCTTCACATCACACAACAGCTCGACACTCCGCTTTAAAATAGACAGAAACCATGTCAAACCCAAACCACTTTCACCAACAAAACAATGGCATCCCTTATGCCAATCCAAACTGCCTATTCAATAGTGTCCTGCCCAATTTGGTAAGCACATTTCTGTTTTCAGCTCACTGGCTTATTTGGGGATTTAGAGAAATATTAACTATGATTATATGTTAAAATAAAGCAGGGAGTGCCACTTCAATATGGCCATCCAATCCTCTCTACGAACCCACAAATTGATGCCCAGTCTGGGCAATCGAATCTGCCACCACCAACTGCTTCTTATGGAGGGGCCAACTTACTCCCAGTAGGCAACCATTCTGTTATAGTTGCACGACTCTTCATCAGAATAGTTAATGACTTTGTTTAAATAAAACAGGCAGGTCCACTTCATTATGGCAATGCAAATGTCTCTTTGGACGCATCAAATGTCACCCAGTCTATAACCCATCCATACCAGCCAATAAACACTGTGTTTTATGGCGGGGCCCAATTACTCCCAGTTGGCAACCTTTCACTTATTATCGCACAACTATGAATTCAAAAAATTATTGACTGACCACTTTGAATCATTGCAAAATTACAACAGCCAAACTCTTGGGAAAATGTCAATCAATTTTTCAACCCAAACATTGCTGCATACCAAGCAAACGCCTCCCATCCCACCAATGTGAATGTTCCCACAACAACCAGTTATTACGGACAGTCGAACTTACTCCAAGTAGGCATCCTCTGAGCTACAGTTGCATCACTCATTATTAGAGTAATAAATTACTGACTGACTCCTTTCAATCACCCCCCTTTTCCCACAGCAAAACTCTTGGGCAAATTCCAATCAAGGCATTATGTCAGGTTTGACAGCGTTATCATACCAGAGCAACTCAACCAGTGGCGGGGCAAACATGCCACCAAATGTGAATGAGCCGGTCAGTCTAGTCACACAAAATGTAAGCTCTAGTTAAGCAGGCCCTTGCAGAGCACACCCTGATTTTATTTCATCCTTCTGGGTATTTCATCTCCATGGCATATTCACAGACCAACTCCATGCGTGGATATTTCCCAAACTCCAATTGCATCAATACCGGCATACCCATTGGGCACTCTACCCAGCCCTGTTATCAACAATGGATTAGCTCCAATCAAGTAAGCAGTCCCCAATTTCATTCTTCCTTCAAAGAATTCCAAATCTTCTATGTTGTGACCTCATTACATCCTTCATGATTCCAATTCAGCAACCTATGGATGATTCTCTGGTTCCGCTCAATGAGGCACCATCTCATGTAGGTAGTTCCAAGTACAAATAGGTATAATACATGCACTAACAACGTCTCCATTTTTCAAGCTTAGCAATCAATGCATCCCTTGTCAAGTCAAGCACCTGGGGGGTCACACAAAATCTTCTCCCCCACTGTTCCACTCCCAGCCCTCAACACTACCTCGCCCACTGTTCCACTCCGAGCCCTCAACACTAGCCATGTCAGCCTACGTGATGCCAAGAACAAAGTTCTTCTAGCTACACGTGGTGCAAAGATATGAAAAGGTAGTTTCACGCGTGGGTCTCACGGTGAAATGGGGTAAAGTAGAAAAAAGGAGAAAGAAATATAACAAAAAGCAAAAGCTTTTTATCAAAGAGGGGCCTGAGTTACAGGGGTGTTTACGGTGCCCTCTATGAATTAGATCCTGAAATATCAGGGGTACTCACCGCCAAAGGGGTTGTATCGGTTACAACCCCCCGCGGCTAGATCGGTGGCGGCAACCGATGTAACATCGGTCTTATAGACCGATGTTACATCGGCGGGTCCCACCGATACATTATTCCTTTGTTCTAATGTATCGGTGGGCCCGGCCGGCATAAAATCGGTCTGGGCGACCGATGTAACATCGGTCGCCTCTGGCCGACGTTACCGCGGGGGGTTGTAACCGATACAACCCCTTTTGCAGTGACTCTAATTATCTGGTCCTTTGACAAGGAGTACACCCAGAAATGACAAAGAAAGAAGTGCTACGGGGAATTTTACTCACTAATGCTAAAATCCACGCAAAGGGGTCTTCTTCAAGCTTGGCAGGGATCTTGAGGCGTCAAAAGTAGTCAAGAATTGATTGGAAAGCTGGGGATTTGTCGTGGTAATTGTTGGTTAAGGTGATGATCCAATATAATAGGTATAACAAGGCTAATAACTAGTGTAAAGGCTGGTTAATTGCATTGGTATATGCTGGTATGATAAAAGATGATGGGGATTGTCAAAAGTGGGCAAACAAAGCTCTTTAAATATCAATTTTGGGCCACTGTGTGCGTGGTAATTTGCCTCAATTGCAGGTGTAGCCCATTTCAAACCAAACCAGGCCATTGTTACGCTAGTTTGGACCAAAAGGGCAAGCCACAGCTGCTTATGGGTGAATACACAAGGTTATGATGAGTTTGTTGACGCCAAATAACCATGTAGACCAACCTGGTTCAATACTACTGGCTTGGTTTAGTCAACAGTAGCATTTGAAGGAGTGGTTACGCCTGAAAAGGGCCACAAATATTGAGACTGGGCCACGCTACAGGTGTTACACATGTGTAATTAAGGTTTTAAAAGCGGAAACTTTGTTTATATATATGATGCAAGGTTCCTGAAACCTAGTTACATACATGCTGCCTTAGTAACATGTATTTGTGTAGTTCATGCGGGGTTTTTAATGAATTGGGCCAACTTGTGTAACCAGTGCGCGGGGTTGGAACATTAAACCCCATTTGGGCCTAACTCGGCCATTTCACACAACACCTCAAAATTACGTCCATTTTCGGTCATTTCCCAGTTGGTATCGTAATAGTCAACCAACATGTTACGCATATATGCCGTGCAATCCTATAGGTGGGGGAAATGGGTAAAAGGGGTGAAGGAGTGAGAATTAGGGGGTACCATGAGTGGGATACCCTAGGCTATTTTGCATGTAGATTAAGAATCTGCCATAATATTATAGTTCTTCTTTAAGGTTTAAGAGTTATGGTAATATTTTGTGTAAAACATGATTTTGACAGGGTATTTCAATGTTTATTCTTATTTTGTATTTATACATAACAAAGTCATAATGCATTACAAAGTGAGAGAAATTCCTACACATGTAATAATGTCTCTAACTTTGGTAATACAATTTATTTTCTAATTGTCAATGTATTTATTATGATTTTATCTTTTCATGTACTCTTTGTTAGATTGTCTCTGAAGAGTAGCAAGCTGACAAGCCATTTGGCCTTGTCTCCTTCCCAGCACTCATCATCTATTGACATGCCACATCTTCAACCAAGTTCACCCAATGTCTGCCCCACTCCACCCGTGCCTGGTCATTCAACATCCAAGGACATAACGATGATGGAATCACCTCCAGCACCCCACACTCGTTTGTTCAATCATTTTACTATTCAAATCAGATGAATAGATAGCTTACCGCCTATTTCTACTTTCACCCATTTCCCTCTGTAATTCAGGTATTCAATCCACAGAGATGCACATTCAACAACAACCATATGTTGACAACTCAAAAAAAGACCCACCAACCCTCAATAAATCCGAAATTGAGTCATATGACTATTCAGGAGGTCAGTAGTTAGGCTCATCCATTTAGGCATTATGATATTTGGATACTGATATCTCAATTCAATAGAACCAATGGCACCTCCCCCAGAACACTCTTTTCACTCTCTGGACAATTTGAAACTGTTTGTGCACAAGTGGTCAAGTTCACATGGGTACAAGCTGACGGTGGTGAACTCAAAAACAAACAAAAATGTCTACTTTGGATGCTCTCTACAAGGAAAGCATTGCTCCGTTGATAAGGACTTGCGTAAAAGAGATTCAAGAAGCAAGTCAATTGGTTGTCCCTTCCGCATTTCGGGGAACATCTCTTGTGCTCAGGCTGCGACCTCACGCGTGTGGCATCTGTGATCAGCTTCAATCCCCCACAACCACTCAGTGATCAATCCAAACTTTGAAGTTATTCACCAGAAGCTAAGTTCACTTGGGCAGAAAGAGGTCGCCCGGCTCTCCTCGTTTGGTATGGAACCCCGATCAATTGCCATCCAGCTCTCCAACTCTGAAGGCCGATTGGTTTCTAGCCGCACCATCTACAACTGCAAGGCAGGTCAGCTACGGGAGAAAATGCAGGGAATGGAGCCAATGCAGTATCTTATCCATGCGGTCAATTCATCCAACTGGGTTCATCACTATGAACACAATCCAGAAGGGGAGCTCCTCTACCTGTTTTTTGCCCACCCAGCGGCCATCCAGTTGGCCAGGCGATTCCATCACATTGCAGTCATTGATGTGACCTACAAGACAAATCTCTGCAACTATCCCCTTCTCCATGTGGTTGGCCAAACTGCGACCAACCAATCATTCTCCATCGCGTTTTGCTTCATGAGGTCTGAATCCGACTCAGCCTACCTTTGGGCCATTCAGCAACTGAGGTAAATAGCCACTTGGGGGTCATGGCTGCCTAAAATATGTGTCAGAAAAATTGATATGATTGATCTCCCCATTTAGATCCGTCTGGAAGCCTAACGAAACTCCAAAGGTTTTTGTCACTGATCGGGACAAAGCCCTCCGAAACGCACTAGCAAAAACCTTTCCCAATGCCACATTGAATGTCTGCCTGTGGCACATTGACCAGAACATTGTGGCCAATTGCAAAAGACATTTCTCAAATGATGATGGTTTGTGGGAGGATTTCATTAAGAAGTGGCACTCAGTGGTGTATGCGACCGACGAGGACTCTTATGAGATCCATTGGAGAAACCTGGAAAAAACTCTTGCGGATCGCTCACAGGTTCTTGATTACATCACCAAAAACATCATCCCTGCTCGCAAACTCTTCATGGCTCGCTGGGCTGGAAAAACTCCACACCTCGGCAACATCTCTTCCTCTTGCGCCAAATCAGGACACAGCTTCCTCAAGCTGTACGTCAAGAACAGCAGAGGGTCAATGGCCCACGTGTTTGATACGCTAGCAGCGGCAGTGGATCACCAGATTGACACTTGCATCCAGCATCTAAACCACAAGTCGGTCAAGGGCCTGTCTGGCCTGCCAAAAGTCTTTCAGCCTCTCCATACTACAGTCTCCACTCATGCCTTGAAATTGGCTGTGACCGAGTATGCCAAATTGTGTAAAATCCGGAAGGGCCAAGCTGACCCCACCGACCAGTGCACCGACACTTTCTCCAATTCAATGGGCATCCCCTGTGCTCACAAAATGGCCGCTATATTGGACGAGAAGGGCAACCTGGAGCCTGAAGACTTCCACTCACAGTGGGTTCTGGCATACAACCCGGATGGGGATGTAAGTCATTATTTCTTGCTTTTGTTGTTGCGTGCGTTTGTCAAGGAGACAACTGACATTTTTACCTTGGCTGCAGCCCAATTCTGGTGATCTATACAGCTTTGATGCTGATTTTGAGGATTTGAAGCAGGAGATTTTGAGGACACACAACCCGTCGGCCTTGAAAGATGTTGTCAAAAGGTTCCGCAAGATTATCCGCAATACACATGTGGTCCCCAACTCAGCATCCGGTGAGGTTGTCCAAATGGCCCCCACTTCAATAATTCGCACTAGGAACAAGAAATTGTTGCAGGCAAAGAAGGCAGCAACGGCGGGCAAACGGAAACAGACGAGGGATCCCATTGCGGCCAAAATTGCGGAGGAGGAGATAAAAACGTCTTTGGCCAAGGTGAAAAGGAGGTCCAGGCATGCCTGTTCTAAGAAGACAATGATTTCCAGTGGCAAGAGTACCACGCAAAGCCTTCCTGCATTGTTCACTGGTGACAATGAAATGGATTATGCTCCAGAGGCTGAGGAGGCTGGCTCAGAAGCATCATTGGAACCGGACGTTGAATATGAAGAGGCTGCGTCAGATTCATCTTTGGAAACGGACGCTGAAGAGGCTGGGACAGAATCATCATTGGAATTGGACCCCAAAGAGGCAGCGTCTGAATCCTCTTTGGAATACCTTGATACGGTGAGCTCCTTGTTTCTTACAATGGATCATTGGTTCAAGTCAGATCAGTCAGCTTAAAACACATCCATTTGTAGGAAACAAACAATCAAGGAGAGGTATTTGTTCATCAAGGCCAAGAAACCAATGATCAAGCTGCGGATTTGGACAATGAAGCAGCGGGATCCCATGATCAACCTGCACATGATGCCCCATTGGTATGTATTTGATTCTTTGAGGATGCACTGCTCTTGATCCTATAACCAATGTGATTGAAACCATGCATTCTATCCATGCAGGTTCAGGAACTTGATGATGAAGAAGTGAAATTTGTTTTTCAACGGGAAGAATTGGAAGATCAAGCAGGGCAATTGAGAAATGATCCCCCCTTGGTAAGTGATTGCTTCTTCAAGGACGTGCTGTTGTGAATCCCATAAGCAATGTAATTGACTCTATTGTTTCTATCGATGCAGGAATCCCACCATCTACCTCCTCAAAGTGTAGCAAATGTTGCAGTAATAAGAAACGACCAAAGTGTTAGTTTCTTGGGGAAATAATGTTCCATTGACTCTCTGTTAGTGTTGGAGTTTATCTGATCATGTTTTTGACATCAAAATTTCTGCAACAGGCATTGGGGAGCCGAGGGATCTCAGTGAGTTTATATCTTCATCTGTTCTGTTCCCTCCAAAGAAAGTAGCTTCTGCTGACATGGCAATTCAGGAAAAACACCAACAGCAACTACCACTTTGGATGTTTGCGCATGTGCAATCGATCTATGACCCACCTGGGGATGGCAACTGTGGCTACCATTGCCTTGCTCATGCCTTGGCCCAGGAGCCTCAATACAATTCCTATCAAGTTCAGGGGTGGTACAAAGTCCGCTGTGATCTGCTCAAAGAAATGGAAACCAACAAACCCGTCTGGACCAGAAAATTTGGGGGGTCCCAAGCATACGACAACGTTTACAAAAGGATCCACGTCAACAAACCAAAGCCTGGTGATGACAGGGTTTCCAAAAATCATTGGCTTTCCAGACTGGACGAAGGCGCCCTGGCAGCAAATGCATACAATAGGCCAATTGTATGCCTTCAAAACAAAAACAATGTCACCTTTCTCCCAGTCACCAAACCTCCTGGTGAGTGGCCCAAGGATCCAATCTACTTATTATACTCTGACCCCGAGCACTGGGTCCCCGTGAATGTCAAACGTGGAATCAAGCCTTTCCCCCCTCCAGTCGTCCCTCGCTTATATTCTAGTTTGCCTGCAGGGGATTGGCTTGTTAAGATAGAGAGCTCAGTGGCCCTTTTTCGTGATCTTGCCACACATCAGGGGTAGATGTGACATGTAATTATCTCAGGTGATTAGGTAGCCTCCTTTTTTGTGTCTCTGGTTTTTCATTGTCTATCTTGCTCAATCTATCACTTATCATATCTTCCATGGTTGCCTGTTGTCTGATCTACTTTGATTAATTCATTTAAGTTGTTTATGAATCTTCTATTCTGCTTTTTTCATGTGTAAAATTCATTTTGAAAGGGCATTAGTAAAATAATCTGGTATTCCATGCAGACACCCAGGTTGATTCAGTTTAATTGCACTCTTTGAACTTTATGACCCCCCTGTGGTTTAATCTATTAATATTTTCAAGTGGATCAGAAATCAAGTGATGGATATCATGTTTTACTGTTATGAAAATTTTCAATAGCGCCTGAACAGTTTGCGCACAAAAGGGCGCCTGTGCGCAAACCACTCACGCGCTATGGAAAATTTTCATAACATTAAACAAATATATCCATGACTTAATTTCTGATCCACTTTTGAGCCCATTTGGACAAGCCAAACAGAAGTTACATCATTTGAGCAGCACGAGCTTCTGGCCCAATCTTCAAACGGCTTCTGTGCGCAAACCGCTCACGCGCTATGGAAAATTTTCATAACATTAAAAAATTATATCCATGACTTAATTTCTGATCCACTTTTGAGCCCATTTGGACAAGCCAATCAGAAGTTACATCATTTGAGCAGCACGAGCTTCTGGCCCAATCTTCAAACAGCTGCTGTGCGCAAACTGCTCATGCGCTATGTAAAATTTTCATAACAGTAAAAAATTATATCCATGACTTAATTTCTGATCCACTTTTGAGCCCATTTGGACAAGCCAAACAGAAGTTACATCATTTGAGCAGCACAAGCTTCTGGCCCATTCTTCAAACGGCTGCTGTGCGCAAACCGCTCACGCGCTTTGGAAAATTTTCACAACAGTAAACAATTATATCCATGACTTAATTTCTGATCCACTTTTGAGCCCATTTGGACAAGCCAAACAGAAGTTACATCATTTGAGTAGGAGGAGATTCTGGCCAGATCTTCAAATTGCCAATGTACGCCAACCGTTCATGTGCGGTGAAACAAAATTACACACTCAAACACTATTGACAGTACTTAAATTCTTTTCCACTGTTCAGACCCCTTGGCCTTTGGGTGATAGGGCAAGAGAGTAGAAAGGAATTTCTCAAGTGCCAAATATGAGGTGTTATTCAAAATAACCCGATTTTTGGTACAATAGCTCTGTAAAGTAGGAAGACAGGAGGAGGAATGGGTATTGGAGATTTATTGGATAGGAAACACAATTTCAATTCACAATAAACCATATATCAGACAAACCAAAGGTCAGCTGTTGCCAAAAAACAAGTACCAAATATGGAATAATAAAATGAGCAGGATTCATGTTTAAAATTTTGACAGGGCTAATTTGAGATCTTCACCTATGATATTGGCTACTCTAATGTAGGAAAACTGCTTATGGAACTCATCATGTATGAACTTCCAGTCTTTCAAAGAATGGAACCCAACACTTGTGTCTGCGTTTCCAAAACCCATTGCAGATAAGAAACAGAGAAACTCAAGCCTCAATTTATCCAAGAATGTTGGAGACAGTCGACTATAGGTTCCGTTGTTATGTTTCGCCTCCGCGACACTGCACCCCAATTCAAGAAGCGCCCGTGATGCGTTTGTTGTCATTTGACCGGATAAAGTTGATGTGAACATGTTGATGGGCCCAAAGACAAGAAGACCTGCGAGCATACTGAATTTTACCGAAGCGTGTGCCGTGGTTCGCTCATGAACTTTTGTGAGGGCCCGTTTTGCTTCGCCGAAACAACACAGTTGAGCCAGAGCCGCCATTGCCCCGTACAGGTGCTGCATCACAAGAGTCAGTCTGTCCTTGCCACCAACAGCAAGCCCCATCTCTTGGGGAACATTTACGTATGCCTCCTGGAAGGAGGCCAGAGCTTGCATGGCGACAGATGGCTGCCCAGGAAGTGGAGACCAACCCTCGCTTGGCTTATGTCCATATTGTAACAGTTGAACTCCTTTTATCGTGTTGCCGAAGCGACTGTAGGCAGTCTTTGTTGGAGAGAGGATTGTTGACATAGGACCAGCCAGGAAGTGGACTTTGGCGTGCCGTGGGTCTTTCTGGAAGTCCTCGACTTGTGACTTGTTGAGCATGTCTTTTGTTATCAGGGGGTCGGAATTAGCATTGTAGACATTTAATATGTTGGCTGTGAAATTAGATGTAAGTTCATCATGAGTCACAATGTCTATATATATAACAAGGGCATAGCCCCCAATTTTGGGGTCTTGGGGGAGTTAAAAGTCAAAGGGGGGATTTTTTCTGAATTGAGCATACATTTTATGCCTTAATTTTTCAAGTCAACAATTTTTTTGCTTTCACTGTAAAAGTTTTGGAAAAATGAAGGACCAACATATGATTTTTGAAACTTAATCCAAGATATGTGAACAGTGAAAATATTTCAAAAGTAAAATTGTTTATTCTCTTTTCTGACTTTCCAAAAGGGGCTTTCCAAATCATCCAAGACCAATCTGAGCTTCAAGAAAGAGTCAGAAAAATATGTGTCTTCCTGAAAGCCAAAAACCAATTCATTCAATCCTGGATAAATTAATAAAACCCAAACTAAAATATCAGCAGGCCTCTCTTCTATGCTTTATTTTTGAAATAAAATTGTATAGCAAGCTTACTCCATGATAGTCTCAGTGGACTTTTAAAGCTTTGAATAATTGCTAGAGCACCAAAAGTGGGAAGTCCACCTTTTGGGTTAACTAATGCTGATTTTGGGTTGTGGTTAAACATCTGCATTGGCTTGGTTAAAGCACAATGTTATTCTACTCTAAGGACAAAACCCCTGCGCCGGTCAGGTTGAACCTCCGGTGTTTGCTGAATATTTTAGCTTTTTTACTAAGTGCTGCCAATGTTGCAACCACTTAGTGTCAATGCTAAAACATACCAATCATGCATATTTTGTCATCCCCCACTACAACACGCTTCAAATACATAACTATTATATGTATATCCTTGGTCGGTGACTATATTTCTGACTGATGTGGGAATCACCCCTTGACTCTATACAAACACTTTGACACTCACTAATACCACATAGCAATTGGCCAAGCTGATGTGGATGCTCTTAGTTATCCTAAGGGTTCAGCCAAATTGATCTTTGGATAGATGAAGGTTTGTGTATGTTTAGTCCAAGTGCTATGTCATCTATTTATTAATATTTCCAAAAAGCAAAAGAAAGGAAATAACTTTCTCCCAGACCTCCTTTGTTGATCAGGTTATGTACTTTCTGAGCCAGCTCAGAAAGAAGATTTTCTTTTCATCAATTTAGCTTGGTGAGAAGAAATGCTTCCCAAGCTCTCTTGGTGAGAATTTTATCTTCTGATCAATGAGATATCTTGGTGATAAATTTATCTTCTGACCAAGTAAGTATGATGAGCAGGTAAACAGTTCACCACACTTTTTCAGTAAGGGTATAAACTTTGTATTTCAAGAGCTTGTTGAGCAGTTTATCTCCCAAAAAAGGATCACTGGGGAATATTTAAACTTCACCAAGGTCTGTTTTTCAAGACATCTCACCAAGATACTGTGAATTTCAGGATGACCAAAAAAGAAAAACACAAAAAGAGGAAGAAATCAACTAAAATGAAAGTTAAAATGCCTTTTTTGAAATCCACATTTTTATTTTGAAGGGTTCAGAAGGGATGGGAATCTTTGTAATCTACAACATGGGGTGTGGCATCTTCTGGTTCACTTATCCATGGAAGCTTCTCTGGTGAAGGCAGTATGATTTCTACAGCAGATGTAAGGTGTCTGTGTTATTTGAGAACACTACTTGGTCTCCAGGGCCATTCAAAGAAGTGAAGCACACACCACCATTATTGGGCATTATTGCCCTGTGCCTAAAGTGAACACTTTCCTATTGGGAAGCACCCATTGGTTGCCCTCCTGGACAGCCCACAACCACCCATTGGGGGCACCCTGGAAGCTTTAAAAGAAGGTTCACGGATGGTCTGACAGAGTAGTGTCCAATGAGTGCTGATCCCATGTGATCAATATTTCTTTCTTGAGTAAGTTGTCTTGTTGGAATGATTTGATTTGATGATAATGAACTTTGCGGAAATTGTATTAAAACAACAATGTCAAAATGGAGATGAGGAGTCCTCCAATGGGGCATTTTCATTGCCTCTATACACCATAATCTTGGAGTGTGATCTTGACATTCAATATTCTGAGAGGAAGAATGAAAATGGCTATTCTTCTTACCTGTTTTTTGGAGCAGCTAAATCAGATCAAATTTGAGTGAAATTATATCTTGAAACTTGATTTTGGTTTAACATGCAAATTTTTTGGGTGTTGTGAGCATTCACCATTTTTTGTAATTCTACAGCATTCCATTCATTAATTCACCATGATGTTCAAAGGAAATTGATTTGCTTTGGAAATGATAAATTTGAATGATGGATTTTCAAACACTACATACCCTACAATATATCCCGTACGGGATACTGAGTAAGACATTACGGGATATACAGGATATCTTGTAGTGGTCAACTTTTTCAAACCAACCTCATTTAACATCACCATATCACCATATCATATAACTTTCACCCCAATCTAACAATATCAGATCACTGTCATATTACAAGATACTAACATCATATCCCTACTGTATCACAAGATGACACTATTGTAAGCACTGTCAGCATTGACTGGTCAAACATGGCTGGTCAAGCAGTGCTTGGACAGACATGTTCAACCAGTGATCTTGGACATGCACTGTCCAACCAAAGCCCATACTGGCCATTCAAGCGGGTCTGCCCAATCAGTTCCTGGCTGGTGGTGACTGGTTGCAGTCAAACCTATTGAACAGGCCCATCCAACTGGCTGGCACGGGCTTTAGTCAGATCTGGAGAGGACATTGTTGAAGATTTTTGGGAAACAGTGTTGTCTCTAAGGCTGACAGGTGTGATAGTATCACACATTGTGACACTCAAGATTGGGCTTCACACGTCAAAATTTCACAAATTACCTATTTTTCCTGTGTTTTCTCAGGAAAAGAGACCCTTGAACATGGTAAAACAAAAACATAGATATGGAAAATTGATGCCCCTGAGCCAAGCTTTGATTTTCATATGGTTATGTGGTAGTGTCATGTGTTTTGCCTGTCAAGATTTGGCTTCACGCATCAAAATTTCACAAATTACCTATTTTTCCTGTGTCTTCCTAGGCAAAAAGACCCTGGCACATGGTGAACCAAAAACATAGATATGGCAAATTGATTTCTTCAAGTCAAGGGTTGATTTTCATCAAGTGGTGTGGCAGTATCATGCCTTTTGCCTGTCAGAATTTGGCTTTACACATCAAACTTTCACAAATTACCAATTTTTTCTGTCTTTCCTCATGAAAAAGGACCCATGCACATGGTGAATCAAAAAAATAGATATGGACAATTGATATCTGTGAGTCAATTTTCATTCTTGATATAGTGGTGTGGTATTATAACATGTTTTACCTGTCAAGATTTGGCTTCATGCATGAATACTTCACAAATTACCTTTTTTGAGTGTTTTCTCAGGAAAAAAGACCCTTGCACATGGTGAAACAAAAAAATAGATATAGAAAATTGATGCCTGTGAGACAAGGTTTGATTTTTATATAGTGGTGTGGTATTCTTGCATGTTTTGCTTCTCAAGATTTGGCTTCACACATCAAAATTTCACAAATTACCCGTTTTTTCTGCATTTTTTCAGGAAAAAAGACCCTTGCAGATGGTGAATCAAAAATGTAGATATGGCCAATTGTTGCCTGTGAGCCAAGGATTGATTTGAATCTAGTGGTGTGGTAGTATCATGCCTTTTGCCTGTCAAGATTGGCCTTCAGGCATCAAAATTTCACAAATTCCCTTTTTATCCCATGTTTTCTCAGGAAAAAAAACCTTTGCACATGGTGAATCAAAAACACAGATATAGACAATTGATGCCTCCTGTGAGCCAAAGTTTGATTCTCACATAGTTGTGTGGTAGTATCACCTGTTTTGCCTGTCAAGATTTGGCTTTGCACATGAAAATTTCCCAAATTACCCATTTTTTCTGCTTTTTCTCAGGAACAAACACTGCCAGAAAAGTTGGATCAGATGGCCGCATCCGAGTTTATATTGGATGCAGCCATCCAATTCAAACTTGGGCGTGCGCCACCAAGTGAATTGCTCACTGATTCAAACTCAGCGGCCCGGGTGTTTGGCCACCGAGTTTGAATCAGTCAGCAATTCACTTGGTGGCGCGCGCCCAAGTTTGAATCAGATGGCCGCATCCAATATAAACTTGGATGCAGCCATCCAAGCCTGATTTTCTGGCAGTGAAAGACCCTTTCACATGGTCAATCAAAAACATTGATATGGCCAATGGATGCCTGTGAGCCAAGATTACATTTGAATATAGTGGTGTGGCAGTATCATGCCTTTTGCCTGTCACAATTGGGCTTTGTGCATGAAAAATCCATTGATTCACCATGTGCAAGGGTCTTTTTTTGTGAGAAAACACAGGAAAAATGGGTAATTTGTGAAATTTTGATGCGTGAAGCAAAATCTCAACAGGCAAAGACATGATACTACCACACCACTATATGCAAATCAACACTTGACTCTGATACATCAATTGGCCATATCTTCATTTTTCATTCACAATGTGAAAGGGTCTCTGTTCCTGAGAAAAAGCACAAAAAACGGGTAATTTGGGAAATTTCCATGTGCAAAGCCAAACCTTGACAGGCAAAACACATGATACTACCACACAACTGTGTGAAAATCAAACCTTGGCTCACAGGAGGCATCAATTGGATATGTCTTTGTTTTTGATACACCATGTGCAAGGGAATATTTTCCTGAGAAAACATGGGATAAATAGGGAATTTGTGAAATTTTGATGCCTGAGCCCAATCTTGACAGGCAAACGGCATGATACTGCCACACCAATATATGAAAATCATCAATTGATTCAGCGGCATCAATTGGCTATATCTATGTTTTTGATTCACCGTGTGCAAGTGTCTTTTTTCCTGAGAAAACGTGGGAAAAGTAGATCATTTGTGAAATTTTGATGCGTGAAGCCAAATCTGGACAGGCAAACAGCATGATGCTACCACACCACTTTATGCAAATCAAAACTTGACTATGATTCATCAATTTTCCATACCTATGTTGTTGATTTACCATGTGAAAGGGTCTTTTTTCCTGGGAAAGCACGGGAAAAATAGGTAATTTGTGAAATTTTGATGCGTGAGGCACAATTTTGACAGGCAAAGGCATGATACTACCACACCACTATATGAAAATCCAACTTTGGCTCACAGAAATCAATTGGCCATATCTATGGTTTTTGTTTCCCCATGTGCAAGGGTCTTTTTTGATGGGAAAATGCAGAAAAAGTGGGTCATTTGTGAAATTTTGATGTGTGAAGCCAAATCTTGACAGGCAAACACGCAATACTACCACACCACTATATATAAATCAAACCTTGGCTCACAGGCATCAATTTTCCATATCTATTGTTTTTTGTTTCATCATGTGCAAGGCACTTTTTTCCTGAGAAACCTCAGAAAAAAAGGTGATTTGTGAAATATTCATGGGTGAAGCCAAATCTTGACAGGCAAAACACATGATACTACCACATCACTATATGTAAATTGAATCCTGGCTTACAGGCATTAATTTGCCATAGCTATGGGTTTGATTCACTGTGTGCAAGGGTCTTTTTTCATGAGAAAACACAGAAAAGAGGGTAATTTGTGAAATATCAATGCGTGAAGCCACATCTTAACAGGCAAAAGGTGTGATACTGCCACAACATTATATTCCAATCAACCCTTGTCTCAGAGGCACCAATTGGCCATATCTAGGTTTTTGATTCACCATGTGCAAGGGTATTTTTCCTGAGAAAACACAGGAAAAATAAGTAATTGTGAAATTTTGGTGCATGAAGCCAAATCTTCACAGGAAAAACATGTGATACTACCACACCACTATATGCAAAAAAAACCTTGGCTCAGGTGCATCAATTTTCCATATCTATGTTTTTGATTCACCATGTTCAAGGGTCTTTTGTGCTGAGAAAACACAGGAAAAATAGGTAATTTGTGAAATTTTGATGTGTGAAGCCTAATTTTGACAGGCAAAGTGTGTGATACTATCAAACCACCATATGAAAATCAATTCTTGGCTCACAGGCATCAATTGGTCATATCTATGTTTCTGATTTACCATGTGAAAGGGTCTTTTTTCCTGAGAAAACATGGGAAAATAGGTAACTTGTAAAATTTTGATGCATGAAGCCCAATCATGACAGGCACAAGGCATGATACTACCACACCACAATACTCAAATCATCACTTGACCCAGAGGCATCAATTGGCTATATCTAGGTTTTTGATTCACCAAGTGCAAGGGTTTTTATTCCTCATGGGAAAACATGGGAAAAATAGATAATTTGTGAAATTTTGATGCGCGAAGCCCAATCTTGACAGGCAAAAGGAATGAGACTAAAGGTTTTGACACAATGGCAGGATTATAAAAATGAGACGGATTATAAAAGTGAGACTCTAGAGCACCAACCGCGGAAAGCACTTGTGACAAGAAGCCTTTTGGTTGTTGGTGACTGTTGGGTACTTTTGCATTTGAGAACAGAAATGGATGGTAGTAGGGTTGCATGGTGTCACAGTTTGGGGTGCAGAAAAGGCTGGGAATGGTTTAAATGGATGTCTGCAGGGAGGAACCAGCAGATGGGAAAGGGATTTTGGAAAATACAAAGTACAGTATCTTTGTGTGACATCAGGGAGCAGAGGGCACGAAAGGAGGAAAACTGAACCAGCTTGTTCCAGTGCCTTTTCACAAGAAGTGCTTGAACTGATCAACAAGTGCAACAAAATTCCTAATCTCCCCGCAAAACATTTGTACTAATGTTTTGCATGGAATAGCAATCTGCAGATTGCTTTGGACAGTTGTCCACATTAGTACAGATGTTTTGCATGGAGTTTACCAATTTTGTTGCACTTGTTGATCAGGTCAAGCACTTCTTTTGGAAATGCACTGGGACAGCCCCTGGGTGAGGCACTGCAATAAAAACTTGCTCAAATGCCAGCAGTTGGAATGTGGAAACTTGAGTATTACTGAAGTCCTTATTTGATGCCAGCTTGGAGTGAGGTAAGCTTCACTGCTGGCATTGATTGGTCAAAAACAGCTGATTGAGCAGTTCTTGAACAGCTGTGTTTGACCAGTGATTGGAAAGGCACTTTCTGACCCAAGCACGTGCCAGCCATTTGAATGGGCCTGTTTAACTGGTTTGATTGAAACCGGTCACCACCAGCCAGGAACTCCGTTTAGCTTTGGTTCTTTTGCTCTCTTTCTATATCTCCTCAGAATTTTTCTGAAAGGATTTAGCTCTCTTATGTTTTCTGTTTGCAACAGTCCCTGTTGGTGCAGACAGAGTTTGCTCAATTGATTTCATTTAGATAATTTCATTTCTATTTGCTAATGAGTAAAGACTTTTTTGGGGCCAACGGATTTCTCCCTCGCTCCCTAGGACGGCGCAGGGAGGAACAGTTGAGTCCTGCCCCCAAGTTGTCCGAGTACGGGTTGGGGTGGAGAATCTCCTCTTTTCACCGGCTCTCCTTTGTCCCGGCCTCTGAGAGGCGGCTGGGAGTCAGGAGAGCGGCACGTAGAGGAGGAGAAATGAGACTAAGAAACTCGCCTTCAAGGCGAGGAGGAGGGACTCCAACCCAGGTGGGTGGGCTGGTGAGAAAAAAAAATTACTTAGATTTCAGGCAACTGACGTTGGCAGGATGGAACTGGCGGGTGATTGAAGTAGGCCAATGCGTAAGTAGAATGTAGCTGAGTCCTGGGATTACCCGGCAGCTTGCTGAGCTTGAGGCCTGGCAATTAGGTTTCTGTTTGCTGCAGCGGTTCCCGCAGTTCTGGTGTGCCACACTGTGTTTTTTTGGTTGGCCGGCGTAGGAAGCCTGGCCGACGCAGTGCGGCCGCCAAGAACCTTGCGCCACGGACTCTGCAACCTCCCGCTGCGCTCTGGAAACTCAACATGATTGGGCAGACCCGCTTGAATGGCCAGCATGCGCTTTGGTTGGACAGTGCATGTCCAAGATCACTGGTTGAACATGTCTGTCCAAGCACTGCTTGACCAGCCATGTTTGACCAGTCAATGCTGACAGTGCTTACAATAGTGTCATCTTGTGATACAGTAGGGATATGATGTTAGTATCTTGTAATATGACAGTGATCTGATATTGTTAGATTGGGGTGACAGTTATATGATATGGTGATATGGTGATGTTAAATGAGGTTGGTTTGAAAAAGTTGACCACTACAAGATATCCCGTATATCCCGTAATGTCTTACTCAGTATCCCGTACGGGATATATTGTAGGGTATGTAGTAAAATGTGTTTTGTTTTAAAAGTGGGGGCCGCTTGCCATGGAGTAATCCTTGCAATGTAGGTATGTAGTTGCCTGTTGAGAGTGAGGAGCCCTCATTGTTGCGCAGGTAGCTGCCTGCCAGGAGGGATCCCTCCTTGCCAGGAACATGGCAGTCCTCCTTGCCAGGAAGGTAGATACCTGCCAAGGAGTCCTCTTTGAAAGGCCAGTAGCTACCTGCCAAGGATTCCACCTTGCCAGTCATGTAGCTATCTGCCTGCTGTGGAGGACTGCTTGAAAGTTAACTGCCTGCCCACCAAGGAGTCTTTGCAAGGCAGCTAGCTATCTGCTGAGGAGTCCTCCCCAGGAGGCAGCAGGCAGGTCCTGCTGAGAAGGGCTCCTTGACAGGCAGGTAGCTACCTGCTATGGAGCCCTTCTTGGTAGGCAGGCAGGCAGCTACCTTCCAAGGATGCCTCCTTGTCAGGCAGGCAGGCAGCTACCTTCCAAGGATGGCTCCTTGTCAGGCAGGCAGGCAGCTACCTTCCAAGGATGGCTCCTTGTCAGGCAGGGAGGGCTCCTTGGCAGGCAGGCAGGCAGCTACCTGCCAAGGAGGCCTCCTTGTCAGGAAGGCAGCTAGCAGCTACATACCTGCAAATGAGGGCTTCCCTCATGCACATGCAGGTAGCTACCTCCCTGCTGGGGGACTCCTCGGCAGGTAGATAGCTACCTGCCTGCTGGGGGACTCCTCGGCAGGTAGATAGCTACCTGCCTGCTGGGGGAATCCTCAGCAGGTAGATAGGTCCCTGCCAAGGAGTGGAGAATCCTCGGCAGGTAGATAGGTCCCTGCCGAGGAGTCCTCGGCAGGCAGATAGCTACCTGCCGAGGAGTCCTCGGGAGGCAGATAGCTACCTGCCGAGGAGTCCTCGGGAGGCAGATAGCTACCTGCCAAGGAATCCTCGGGAGGCAGATAGCTACCTGCCGAGGAGTCCTCGGCCGGCAGATAGATACCTGCCGAGGAGTCCTTGGCAGGCGGATAGCTACCTGCCAAGGAGCCCCCCAGCAGGCAGATAGCTACCTGCAAAGGGCTCCTCAGCAGGTAGGCAGCTGTCTGCCGAGGAGCAATCCCCGGCAGGTAGGTAGCTTGCTGCCTGTCGAGGAGGACTCCCCGGCAGGTAGGTAGCTTGCTACCTGCCGAGGAGGATTCCCCGGCAGTTAGTTAACTGCCTGCCGAGGAGCACTCCCCAACAGGCAGTTAGTTACCTGCCGAGGAGCACTCCTCAGCAGGCAGTTAGTGACCTGCCAAGGAGCACTCCTCGGCAGGCAGTTAGTTACCTGCCGAGGAGCACCCCCCGGCAGGCAGTTAGCTTCCTGCCGGGGAGCACTCCCCGGCAGGCAGTTAGGTACCTGCCGAGGAGCACTCCCTCATGCCGAGCCTTGAGGACTCCTCGGCGTGCATTTTCATACACCACGGACGCAACAAAGGTTTATGGGACTCGATTCAAAACGTTTCTAGTTCAAACCCTAAATTTTTAGGTTCCGAGGGTCATAAATCCATTGTCCCACAGTATTGATTTTTTTTCTGGTGGGATAATGGATTTAATCTCCTGATCGGACTGTGGGAGTATCACTCAAAAACCCACTCTCCGAGGGAACAAACAGAAGGGACCTTCAGCAGTGCTAAGTCGCTGTTCTGAAGAGGATTTCTTCGAAAAAAAAAATTTTTTTACAATCATGCCACCGGCATTTTTTTCTCTTGAAACTTCGAGAAATCGAGGTTTCCCGGAACAAAATGAGCTGCCCAACAAGACGCGGCCAAAGCGCACACAGTGCAACAGTACTCCACGGAATGGATAGTCCAGCCGTATAATTAGGGCTTGGGACTGGTGCCCTCCACTCTCACCAGCCGCGGGTTTGATCCCTGCTTTTGCCTGCGCATGTCAGCGATGCACGCGTGCTGCAGTGCAAACCCTGTCGTGGGAGATGGCTTTTTGAGCGCGGGAGTGGTTCAACTCAATTGAACCTTAAATTTTTCAACGTTTTTTATCGGTTTTTGCAACCGACTTCCAACCAATCGCGTTGGAGATCGGTTTTTATGACGGATCTCCAACGGAATTGGAATGTTGGAACAAACATTCCAAAAGTGGTTTCCGCAGGGGCGTCAACCCGACGTGCCCTGCGGATTCAATGGGGAACGTTTGTCGTTTGGTTTCAAAAACCGATCGCAAACGTTCATTTGCTGCCGTGGTGTATGTATTCACATCATCTGACATCTGATGGTATGTCGAGTGTTGTGAGACCTTGCAAAACAAAATTTATAGAATCAACGGATGCAACGGGATGCAACCGACGTCGGTGCATTGCTGCATCTCAATTGTAGCAATGCGGTCGACGTCGGACCGTTACAGCGCATGAATGGGGCCAATACAAACCTTGCAGGGTTTGTTTGGCCCCCAGAGGCTATTTTCTTATATATAAAGTAGATATCTACCTGATGATGATGATGAGATTGGGACCTTTGGTGTTGGTGGGAGATATCTAACTGACGGTGGTGAGGGGATTGAGATCTCTGGCGTTGGTGAGAAGAATATTGTGACTGGCAGTAGGTAGGAGATTGAGAACGTGAATGCTGCCGGGAGAAGGACATAGGGTGATTCCTGGAGTCAAAAGAAGTTGGTCGTTGGGAGGCATATTGAGATTGGAGATGAGGGTATGATGGATCCCAATAAGGCTGGGAAGGATGCAGGGGAGGGGAATCCTCTAACTGAGGGCGCAACTGAGATTCAGAAGCAAAAAGAAGATGAGAGAGTGATTGTTGTTGATGTAAATTCAAAGAAGGCTGTGTATATTGTGGCTGGGCATATAAATGATGAGAGGGAGGGAGTTCAGTATAAAGATCTTGCCTCTCAAGGAGGTGGGGCATATCACTCATATTTGGAACTGGATTCCTTTGAGAATGTTGTGGTGGCTCGGCATATAAATGATGAGGGAAATTGAGATGGTTGGAAAAATCATCCTGATAATGAGCATGATTACTATGAGCTTGCCGGAATCTAGCAGTTCTTTGCCTATTCACAGCCCTTCTATGCTCAATTTGCTCTTCTTGAAAAGCTCTCCTTTGATGTTCAAAAGACAAATTCATTGTTGCGAAATATTAATCTGAAAGGGAGTAATTTTTTTGGGAGGGGGGGGGGGGGGGGGGGGGAGCATGGAGGTGAGCATCATCAGCCAGGAGTTTATATGTATTTTGGCTAATTTATTTTTCTCTTTTTTTTTATCTTTTTTTCCTCTTTTTTTCTCTCTTTTTTTTTCTCTTTTTTTTTCTCTTTTTTTTTCTCTTTTTTTCTCTCTTTTTTTTTCTTGTTTTTTTTTTTTTTTCTTGTTTTTTTTTTTTTTTTCTTGTTTTTTTCTTGTTTTTTTTCTTTCTTTTTTTTTCTTTTTTTCTTCTTGTTTTTTCTTTTCTTTTTCTTTTTTCTATGGTTGATTGAGGTGTGTATGCACCTCGATGGACAGGCCATCGAGGTGTGTACCACCTCAATGAGGCCCGGTCCATCAAGGTGTTGTAACACCTCGATGACGGCCTGTCCATCATCGAGGTGTTGTACACACCTCGATGGCCTGTCCATCAAGGTGTGTACAACATACAACACCTTGATGGACCGGCCGTCATCGAGGTGTTGTACAACACATCTTGATGGCACCTGTCCATTGAGGTGTTGTACACACCTCGATGGACAGGGCCGTCATCGAGGTGTTGTACACACCTCGATGGACAGGGGCCATCAAGGTGTGTACAACACCTTGATGACGGGCGGTACACACCTCGATGGACAGGGGCCATCGAGGTGTGTACAACACCTCGATGATGGACAGGCTGTCATCGAGGTGTTACAACACCTCGATGGACAGGGGCCATCAAGGTGTGTACAACACCTCGATGACGGCCGGTCCATCGAGGCGGTACACACCTCAATGTGACGCCCGGTCCATCGAGGCGATACACACCTCGATGGACCTGATGGCCGGTCCATCAAGGTGTGTACCACCTCAATGATGGCCGGTCCATTGAGGCGGTACACACCTCAATGGACCAGGCCTCATCCAGGTGTGTACAACAACAAAAAAAACCAAAAGGACAGGTGTGACAACACCTGTCCCAATAAAAGAAAGCGGCCGACGCCGGACCGTTACAGTGCATTGAACTGATGCACTGCGGTCGACGTCGGACCGTTACAGCGCATGAATGGGGCCAATACAAACCTTGCAGGGTTTGTTTGGCCCCCAGAGGCTGTTTTCTTATATATAAAGTAGATGATAGATTTTGGGAAGCAATTACCTCGTTCACACATCTGGAGAGTCAATTCCAAGTTCCTCCATATGTGGCTCATTTCCTTCTGTGGTTTGTCAGGGGGATGTGTTATGAGAGGGATGAGAAAAGTGATGATGCGGGATATGTGATAGGATATCATGGGAGTCATTGATTTGTTCGGCCGCTCGTCTGGAGGGGCGGAGTTGAGCCTTTTGGCAACTACTGGGGAAAGCAATTGAGTTCCTCGGAATAGATCGGTGTTGGCTGGGGAATGCAATAAAAAATTGTCAGTATTGGACAAACAATATTGACAGTTTCAGTGAACCAAATAACATACTGGCTTTGGGAACAGTGACTGGGTCGAACCGGGTAGCCAATGGTTGGGATCCTTCTGGCTCTTTGTGTGCTGTTGACTGGGGGATGCGGCGGATTTTAATTTCGGCCAAGGAATTGGGAGCTGGGCAAACAGAAGTTGGATGGGGAGTAAATAAGGAAGTGGCTGAATTGGTAGCAGGAGTCTTTGGGTAATGGCGGCTATCGACAAAGAGGGATTTAGACACATTTGGAGGCCTGCTGGAGACCACGGTAGATTTGGGATGACTACTGCCAACTTCAGGGTCCAAATCCATGGCATCTTCATTATCCGTCTCTCCTTCAGCATCTTGGTCAGATAATTCGGCGTAGTTTGACCAGTTAGCAGGCATATTGTTGTGATAGGAACTGTGACGGTAATTTTAAGTCATCTGTTCTTGCTGGCAAATCCGTTTTTCAGCTAACCATGCTTCTCGGTTGAAGGGGGTCTTGTCTTGTTGTTGCCGAATTGGTGAAGGTGAACGCGCTGGGCCTTTTTGGGTGAGATGGGGTTGGAGGGACTCAAGAAATTGGTCCCCCTCTGCAGTGAGGGTTGAAAAGTGGCCTTGAGCGTTTTTCCGGGGAGGGGGAGGAGTGGATTCAGGGTAATTGAATTGACGATACAGGGTGTCTTCAGAAACCCTGGAGCCACCGGCCAAAATGCGATGGGACTTAGAGGCAGGAGTGTTGTTGAAGGAATTGGACGACTGTTGTGGGTTGGTTGGGGATGGTTGGGGGATTATGGCCGGCTGGGTTGTTGAAGTGGATTGTTTTGGAGGGCCTTCATCCTCTGAATCAGATGATTCTATAGATTTCTTGAGCCTTTCTCCCACTTGAGAAAGGAGGTTTCTTTCTTCCGTATTCCAATAATCGTTAAGTGATAGTTGGTGAAGGTTTTCCCAGAGTGCAAGCACTGGAATTGCAGAAAGAGGAAAATGAACCAGTTGATTTTTTTGGAACATAAATTGTGGGAGAAAGTATCTTACATTTGTCGGATGACATCACCATTGTAGCTGTAGGGAGTATTTTTTATCAAGTGATTGATTGCAATCTATTTTGAAATCCAAATGAGTTACGTCAGTTCAATGTGCAGCCAGGTTGTTGGGACAAATGTTGAAAATATGTGGTGATTTTATTTGTTGTTGTTTGAACACCTTTGTTGAGTTTTTTAAATGTTGGCTGGAGAAGAAAGAGAGAAGAGGAGTTGCGCAAAAAAGGAAGGGGCACTTTTTTGGGAAAGGTTCACAAAAAAAATGGAAGGAAGAACCGATGAATTTTTATTCACTCAACTAGGCTAGCTTAAATAGACTAAGTACAAGTGGTTAAAATGTGGTTTGGCAAAAAATGAATAAAAGACATTTTTGAATAAAAACTGAGAGAAGACAAAATAAGTTCTTGAAAAAGACAAACTTGGACAAAACATCTCATTCTCTTGTAGTTAGGCTAGACGAGTCAGTCAAGACAAAATATTTTGAATCACAGATACTATGAGGCGTTAATTCAAAGTAATCAGTTTTTAAGAATCAGATAATGAACTAGAAAAAGAAAGAAGTCATTGAAGAGACATGAGTTGTTGATAAAATAATTCAACAGAAAACAAGCTACTAATGACTATAGTTCAGTCCAGATCAGGAAGATTCAAGAAAGGGAAGAATGGGGAATAGGAAAGAGGGAGACAGAAGGAGAAAAATTCAACACGCCCCCGCGACTCTGGCCTAAGAACTTAGAAGTACTTGACGTTCTCCCACTTGCAGTCGTCAAGATGGTAGCGATTCCCGTCGGGGGTTCGGAAGTAGGTGAAGTGGCCATCGGCGTCAGAAGAGGGTTTGTCGGTGAGCTGTGCGTAGCTTTCTTGAACGGTGAGGTGCGCAGCTTCGGTTTTGGGGGCCTTCTCCGGGTGTTTGATCCAGCAATTGTAAGGACGGTGGCCGGTCTTTCCACAGTGCGAGCAGAGGATAGTGGGCTTGGAGGTTGAGGTGGTTGTCATCATGGTCGCTTGATCGGAGGAGGAAGCAAAAGTCTCCTTCTTGATGTTGTTGGAGACAGCGTATGATTCAAGTCGTTTGATCGCAGATTCAAATGTCTCGGTGGCAAAGCCCATGGCAATGATGTCTCGGAATGATTGATATTGGCCGCGAGGAAGTTTTCTGAGCATGATCATAATCTTGACTTGGTCGTCTTTAAGAACGTTGGCGAGAACAAGTCGTTGGTTGGACAATCGGATGGCCGAACAGAACGATCCAACTTCACTGTACTCAAGGTCAAGGAAGTGATTGAGAGCCGCCGAACGAGCAACAAGGTCCGAGCCAGCATATTTTTCTTTAAGAAGCTTCCACAGCGCGCGTCCATTAAACCGATCGGTTTCAGGCAGCGTAGTACTGACGAGGGCGAGATTAGAAGCATCAAGATTCTGAATGATTTTGGAATACCCCTTGCAATTGAGAACAGAGTAAGCGGCAATCTCCTCGGCGGTGGTTTTTTCATCAATCTTGAGCAATCCGGTCACTACTTCGCGAGATCCTATGTCTTCAAGCTTAGCTTCGATAGATACAGTCCAGATGGAGTAGTTGTCCGAGGTAAGGAGGTAACGAGATGATTCAACTCGAGATTCGCTGTCCATGGTGGTACGTGGTTAGCGGTCTTTTGACTGTTAATCGTGTTGAGTTTTTTAAATGTTGGCTGGAGAAGAAAGAGAGAAGAGGAGTTGCGCAAAAAAGGAAGGGGCACTTTTTTGGGAAAGGTTCACAAAAAAAAATGGAAGGAAGAACCGATGAATTTTTATTCACTCAACTAGGCTAGCTTAAATAGACTAAGTACAAGTGGTTAAAATGTGGTTTGGCAAAAAATGAATAAAAGACATTTTTGAATAAAAACTGAGAGAAGACAAAATAAGTTCTTGAAAAAGACAAACTTGGACAAAACATCTCATTCTCTTGTAGTTAGGCTAGACGAGTCAGTCAAGACAAAATATTTTGAATCACAGATACTATGAGGCGTTAATTCAAAGTAATCAGTTTTTAAGAATCAGATAATGAACTAGAAAAAGAAAGAAGTCATTGAAGAGACATGAGTTGTTGATAAAATAATTCAACAGAAAACAAGCTACTAATGACTATAGTTCAGTCCAGATCAGGAAGATTCAAGAAAGGGAAGAATGGGGAATAGGACAGAGGGAGACAGAAGGAGAAAAATTCAACAACCTTATTATTGTTTTTAAGTATATGTTCATCATGGCCATTTGCTGCATGATTCTCCTTCAAAGACCCCTTTGGGGATTTTATTTAATTGAGGGGGCTAGCGCCTTTTTGCCTTTTTTTGGGTGGCTTGGAGGGATGTTTCTGGAGCCTTTTTTAAGGCCAAGAGGGGCCAAGCATGCCCCTTTGGGGCTGCAGAGCTTGTAATTAGCCCAAATGGGGCTTGGCAGGCCCCTTTTGGGCTTGATGTGGGGTCTGGGGGTCTGATGCGGCCTTTTTTTGGGCCAAAAAGGGGCCCTTCAGGCTCCTTTTGGACCAACAAAAGGCCCACCCCTGTGGGGCTTGATGTGGGGCCTGGGGGTCTGATGAGGCCTTTTTTTGGGGCCAAAAGGGGCCCTTCAGGCCCCTTTTGGACCAAGAAAAGGCCCTTGGTGGGTTTTTTTGGGCAAAAAGGGGCCCAGGAGGCCCCTTTTTGCCCAAAAATAGGGCCTGGGGGGGGCTTACCGCGGTGTTGGGTCCGTTGAGTGGTCGTAGGGTGTGTGCGCTCGGGTTTGTGTGGTTGGTGGCGGGTTTTGGTACCCGCGCCCAGGTCAGTTCCAGCGGAACTGACCTGGGCTGGCTCACGTAAGCCTCTCAATTCGAGAGGCTTACGTGAGCCGCGCAATTGGAGCTACGGTGTACGTAGTCCCGATCGCGCGGCTCACGTAAGCCTCTCAAATCGAGAGGCTGACGTGAGCCCGGTGATAAGGGTACGAAGTACCCCTATAAGGGTATGTGTACCCTTATA